>JAJPUD010006603.1:0-39399 GCA_023553655.1 Myrmecobius fasciatus | reverse complement strand
CTTCATTCCTTCCTTCCTTCCTTCCTTCCCTCCTTCCCTTCCTCCCTTCCTTTTCCTCCCTCCCTCCCTTCCTTCCTTCCTCCCTTCCTTCCTTCCTTCCTTCCTTCCTTCCTTCCTTCCTTCCTTCCTTCCTTCCTTCCTTCCTTCCTTCCTTTCTCTCTTTTTTTTCTTTCTCTTCCTTCCTTCTTTCTTTTCTCTCTCTTTGTTTCTCTTTGTATCTCTCTCTCTCTTTCTTCCTTTCCCTCTTTCCTTCCTTTCTTCCTTTTCAATGTGGACTTCCTTGAGTTCTGGGCTCTCCTGCCATCAGATGAGAATTCTAGCCTGAAAATTCAGTTTATTGGTTAGGGCTGAAAAGACTTATCTCCCTCTTTCCTCCTCCCCTCTCTACATAGAGTTTCATTATTGTTAATACAGTTATTGTAGGTTCTATAAATATGAAAGAGTCATTAAAAGGCTTAAAGGGCTTTCAATGATAGAAGCTGGCTGCAGAAGGCACAGCACTAATGGTATGTACATACTGTAGGCTTGGACTACAGTGTGACTCATCACCAAATCACTGAAATGGAGTGGTGATGACTGATCAGGGAGCCATAGTATTTTTTTCCTGACACTATTTGCACAAACCCTGAGCACAAACGAATGGAGTTTTTCATGAGCTTATATAACAGTCAGTTGGCAATGCATAGATAGCCCAGCTGTGCAACATGACAGAACAGACCTTGGCTATTGTTTATAAACAGGCTTCCTTTAAGAACCAGTTTGCTCTGTCAGGACTTGAAATACATTGCTTGGCCTTCTGTTGTCATAGCCCCCCTTTTCTCTTTGCCATTCTATATTTCAAAGCCTTCTGCCAGAGAGGGATTCTTGGAGTGGGAACAGTAGAGCTACTGTTGCTCACTCAGAGTTGGGGCCAAGGGTCTTTGCTTGACTCAGGGAATATAAGCATTGCCCTAGCAGTCTGTCCATATGGGTGCTGTCTGACCCAATATAAAGACCCAGTTAAAATCTCACCTCTGCCATTTGACATTTGGGCCAATCAATTCATCTCTCTGGGCTTCAATTTTCTCTTTAAAATACAGAGTTTGGATTAGATGATCTCTGAAGTTTCTTTCAGTTCTAAATTTATGAGCCTATGATCCAAGGATGGGCAGTAAACCCATTGGACAGTTATAGCCAATTTTAACTACATACAGAAAAAACTTGTCTAGTCATAACCCAAACTTTTACTATTTATATCCAACCTGCTTAAGTTCTGAGACTCCACTCCAGAAATGACTTCAAAATTAGTAAACAGAGAATAGAGAAGCTCTCCATGGGCCTTGGTACTTGTTTCTATGATAGCTTAAGAACCTTTCATTTTACAATACCGGTCCCGTAGCTAGCAAGACCTGAGTTTGAATTCTGTCTCATACTAGTACTTAAAAATTTTTATTTCCCCAAGTTATATGTAAAAACATTTTTAGTTATTTGTATACATTAATTTTTTAAAAACTTATTTCCTTATGAATCATATTGGGAGAGAAAATTCAGAGCAAAGAGAAAAAAATTATGAGAGAAAAAAACAGAGGAAAAAGGGGGGAAAATGTGAACATAGCATATGATGATTTACATTCAGTCTCCATAGTTCTCTCTCAGGATGTGGATGGTGTTTTCCATCCAAAGATTATTGGGATTGTCTTGGCTCACTGAATTGCTGAGAAGAACCAAATCTGTCATAATCGATTATCTCACAATTTTGCTGTTTCTGTGTACAGTGTTTTCTTGATTCTGTTTGTTTCTCTCAGCATCAGTTCATGTAAACCTTTCAGGTCTTTCTAAAATAATTTTTATAGCACAGCAGTATTCCATTACTTTCATATACCTAAACTTATCCAGCTATTCCTCAATTGATGGTCATTTACTCATTTTTCAGTTTTTTGCTACCACAAAAAGAGCTGCTACAAATATTTTTGGACATGTGGGTCCTTTTCCTTCTTTTATGATTTCTTTGGGATACAGACCCAGTAGTGACATGGCTGGATCAAAGGGTATGCACAGTTTTTTTTTTTAATCCTTTGGGCATAGTTCCAAATTGTTTTCCAGAATGGTTGGATTATTTCAAAACTCCACCAATAATGCATTAGTGTCCCAGTGTTCCCACATCCCGCCAACATTTCATCTTTTCCTGTCATCTTAGCCAATCTGTCTGTCTCAGACTATTACTTCTATTACCAGCATTAATGACTGAATAAGTTATGGTATATGAAAGAAATGGAATATTATTGTTTTATTAAAAATTTTTTGAACATCTTGATTTTTTAAAAGGCCTGGAAAGTTTTATACGAACTTATGCTGAGTGAAGAAAGTAGAACCAGGACCAGGAAAGGGTTTCAGAGACACCTAGGATTTTCTGGATCATACTTTAAGAACCACTGACATAGTTAATTAGCAAATTAGAAAAAAGCAAAGCAGTTGCAGCATTCTTTCTACAGTACTATTTCTACACTACCTTGTGTGCATAGTATGTTATGGATTGAAATTTCTTATTTGATTTTTACAACAACCCTGTGAAGGAGGCAAGATGATGGGTATCATTGCCAATTGAGAGTTGAGCAAACTGAGGACCCACAATGATCAAGATCCTTATTCAAGACCCCACAGGTTATTAGGAATAAGAACCCCTGTCTCCTGACATTCTATAGCAGATAACAATCTGCTACCTAAGCTTCCACCCATCATTAACATACTTAATTTCAAAGTTAGTTCACTTGTCATTTACTAAGTCAGTGACACTTAAAAATTTTACCAATATTTTGTAGCTAGCTGGT
The DNA here is from genome assembly GCA_023553655.1 of Myrmecobius fasciatus. Taxonomy (NCBI): domain Eukaryota; kingdom Metazoa; phylum Chordata; class Mammalia; order Dasyuromorphia; family Myrmecobiidae; genus Myrmecobius; species Myrmecobius fasciatus. Next base: position 36,592 of record JAJPUD010006603.1, on the reverse strand, counting down.
ATTAATTCTGACCTGGTTAATATTTTTAAAAATACATACATACATACATACATACATATACATATACCCATATGCATGCATATATACAGATATATAGCTAGATATCTTCAGGAATTGTTTAGATTCTGGAAATGATACATATTTTATGGAACAGTCATTATGGTCATTTTGTCTAAACTTGAGTCAGAACTTAAATGGGAGCTTTCTAAGAATGTCCCAATATAAAAATAATTATTCAAATTCTGAAACATCTCAATAGAATTCGAAGTCTAGGGCCTTCAACACCCTTTCTATGTATTTGTAGGTTTACAATATTAAGAGCCAGAGAAGTTTCCACACTTCTGAGTAGGTGTCTGGTTGTGATTATAGCTTTATCTTTCTTATAATTTATATTCTGTTCTCCAATCAATAAATGGTCAAAGGATATGAACAGACAATTTTCAGATAAAGGATTTGAAATTATTCCTAGTCATATGAAAAGGTGGTCCAAATCACTATTGATCAGAGAAATGAAAATTAAGACAACTCTGAGGTACCACTACACACCTGTCAGATTGGCTAAAATGACAGGAAAAGATAGTGACGGATGTTGGAGGGGATGTGGAAAAACTGGGACACATACATTGTTGGTGGAACTGTGAATGGATCCAACCATTCTGGAGAGCAATTTGGAACAATGCTCAAAAAGTTATCAAACTGTTCATACCCTTTAACCCAGCAGTGTTTCTACTGGGCTTGTATCCCAAAGAAATCTTAAAGGAAGGAAAGGGCCCCACATGTGCAAGAATGTTTCTGGCAGCCCTTTTTGTAGTGGCTAGAAACTGGAAACTGAATGGATGCCCATCAATTGGAGAGTGGCTGAATAAATTATGGTATATGAATGCTATGGAATATTATTGTTCTGTAAGAAACAACCAACAGGACAATTAACAGACTTGCATGAGAGACTTGCATGAACTGATGCTGAGTGAAGTGAGAAGAACCAGGAGATCATTATACACGGCAACAACAATACGATATGATGATCAGTTCTGATGGACATGGCTCTCTTCAACAATGAAATGCTTCAAACCAGTTCCAGTTGTTCAGTGATGAAGAAAGCCATATACACCCAGAGAGAGGGATATGAAATGTGGACCACAACATAACATTTTCATGCTCTCTATTGATGTTTGCTTGCATTGTTTTTCCTTTCTCAGATTTGTTAAGTGTTTTAACATAATTAACATGTAGTGGATTTCCTGCCATCTAGGGAAGGGGTGGGGACTAGGGGGGAAAAATTTGAAACAAAAAGCTTTGTAAGGGTCAATGTTAAAGAATTACCCATACATATGTTTTGCAAATAAAAAGCTTTAATAAAAAAAGAAAAAATTAAAAATTAAAAAAAATACTTTATTTTCTGTTGGTATGTTTTTACTGAACACAATCACTGGTCAAACATAGCATTTGCTTCACTCATTCCATTCTGCTCTGGGTCACCCTGAGCTCCTTTTGAGGATTGAGCTCCCTCCCTGACTCCAAATTCACAGAATACATTTAGCTCTGCAGGTCTTTGAAAGCATGAACATGAGATTCCATGACTAGAGTGTTTCAAAGCCAGCAACTATGTGCTCAGTTTATAGTATCTTGTTGGAAAAAAAATTATTATTTAAAAAAAATAAATGTGAAGATTTTGGAATATAATATTATACTAAACTTCCTTGTCACATTATATCAAGATTGTGTTATGATGGGCAAATTTAATCAAGGATTTCTTATGTATCAGTGATTCTCTAGCCTCTACTGCTTGAGGCCCAGGTGTGCTACTTTTCTACTCCTTCCCCAGGATTCTCTGATATTCTGGCATTGGGAGTTCCTTCTCTTTGCTAAGACTCCCACTAATTATATTTCCCCAATTTCAGGAGACTCAAGAATCCAATTTCACTTAACTATTTAAAACATTCAGGTAAATTTTTATGGAGCAATTTTTACTTCAAATGTATAGCAAGAAAAACCATATATTTCCCCTCAATATCTCAGGGACATGATTCCCTTTACACTGTTTTAGTCTCTGGTGAGGGAAAAGATTAGTTTCACAGTTTAGCTCAGTTTCACCAAGTATATAGCATTAGTTTCACCAAGTTCCAAGTCTGAAGTCTCCCCTGGGTTTGTGTCCCAAGATTCTGGCTTCTTAGGATTTTCTTGTTACTTAGGATCCTTGGTTTCAGGATCCTCATGGAGAGAAGTCTAGGATTCCATACTTTGCTCCTAATAAATGAAAACGAAAAACAGAATAAGCCTAATATCTCACCTATTTCTCAAGACAACTTGGCCTGGGGGAGAGGGGAAAGTAACACATACTCTCCCACAATCCTCTCTTGAGGGATGCCTAGAGGAAGAAAAGAGATTATTCTTCAGTCAGGTACACTTAAAAATAATAGCTACAACTACCTGATAGGAAAATGCAGATAGATGTTCACATATGTGCCATCTTTCTGCATCACAGAAGGAGGTCCTTGGTGTTTCCTACATGGGTTCCTCCATGCACAAAACTCCTATTATAATTGTTTCATATAGCTTGACAAATGTAAACTTGTTAGGAACTTATAAGAAATCAGACTGCACTTAAGAAAATCAGGTACCTATATACCAAATCAGGTACCCTATACCAAAATAAAGTTGAAATGGATTTATGATTTAGACATAAAGGGTGATACTATAAGCAAATAGAGCAAGGAATGGTTTATCTGTCAGATTTTTGGAGAAGGGAGGGATTTATGATCAAACAAAAAGGAGGAAACATTATGAAATACAAAATGCATAATTTTGATTACATTAAATTAATTTTTTTTTCACAAGCAAAACCAGTGCAACCAAGATTAGAAGGAAAGCAGAAAGTTGGGAAACAATTTTTACAACCAGTGTTTCTGATAAAGGTTTTATTTCTAAAATATATAGAGAATTGAGTAAAATTTATAAGAATACAAGTCATCCCCAAATGGTAACTGGTCAAAGGGTATGAAAAAGCAGTTTTCAGATGAACAAATTTAAAGCAATCATCATATAAAAATGCTCTAAATTGCTATTGATTAGAGAAAGCAAATTAAAACAACTCTGAGGTATCACCTCACAACTATCATATTGGCTAAGATGACAGAAAAGGAAAATGATAAATTTTGATGAAGTGGGAAAACTGGGTCACTAATGCATTATTGGTGGAGTTGTGAACTGATCCAACTACTCTGGAGAGCAATTTGTCCAAAGGGCTCTAAAACTGTACATATCCTTTGATCTGGCAATACCACTACCAGGACTGTATCGAAAAGATATAAAAACTATAAAATGACCTATATGTACAAAAATATTAATAACAGTTCTTTTTTCTGTGGCAAAGAATTATATGAGGGAATGCCCATTTGTTGGGGAATGGCTGAACAAGTGGTATATGATTGTAAAGGAATTCTATCGTTCTCTAAGAAATAATGAACAGGTGGATTGCAGAAAAACCTGGAAAGACTTACATGAACTAATGTTGAGTGAAATGTGCAGAACCAGAACCAGAACATTGTATATAGTAACAACAACATTGTGCTATGATCAGCTATGATAGATTTGAGTTCTTCTCTGCAATACAATGAACCAAGAAAATTCCAAAAGATAGAAAATGGCATCCACATCTAGAGAACGACTAGGGAGGCTGAATGCAGAAAGAAGCATAACTATGTTCACTTTTTAAAAATTTGCTTTTTCTTTCTTGTGGTTTTGTTCTTTTGTTCTGATTCTTCTTTTGCAATGTGACTAATATGGAAATATATTTAACATGATTGTACATGTATACCCTATGTTAGATTGCTTGTTGCCTTGAGGAGGGGGTAGGAAAGAGAGGGAGAGAGAAAAATATGGAACTCAAAATCTTACAAAAATGAATGTTGAAAACTAACTTTACATGTAATTGGAAAAATAAAATACTACTAAGTAAAAAAGAAAATCAGGTACAAGACCTAAAGAAACTTGACTTATTATTGTCATGTAATTAATTGGTGTGAGGATGATCTAGTATGCCTAATGTGCCCAAATCTAGGGAATTGGGGTATCCTGGTGGATTTGATTGCCTGGAAAATTCAGGTCAGTGACCTGAATTTTTCTCTCTATTCGAAGAATATTATGACTGAATCATCTGAGTGTTTGCCCAATGTCTTCTTTTTGCTTCTTGTGTCAATCAATCAAAAAACTCTTATTCACTAACATCTATACAAAGGCTCTCACTGTGGTGAGGGATCAAAGAGAAGGTAACTAACTGGGTGGTGTCTCTTCTTTCCAGGAGTCTGGTTGGGGAAACACATTAAACAATTAGAAGACAGTTGAGGCTAGAGTGTAATTAAGTTCTTGATGGTGAGGTACCTATTATAAATTTAAAAGGAGCTGCTGAAGTAATTGGAGAGGACTTTATGGAGGATGTCATACTTGTCATAAAGCTATGCTTTAATACATGGATATCATTTAGAGAGAGACCTAGTACAGGGAGAAGGATATGCATGGAGGGTATGATAACTATCTCCCAGGTCAATAGGAATGAAGGCACAGAATGAGGATACACAGAAGAAACAGAATTTTTCATGTGACAGACTGGCCAGCAAAATATTATTTTTTTTCTTTTTAAAATTATTTATTAGTTTTCAAAATTTACTTTTGTAATATTTTGTTTCCATTTTTCTCCTTCCCCAAGATGGCAATCAATATGATTATACATGTACAATCATATAAAGCATATTTCCTCCTTAGTCATGTTGTGAAAGAAGAATCAGAACAAAAGGGAAAAACCATGAGAAAAAAAAAACCCAACAAAAAAGTGAAAGCAATATGCTTTGATATGCATTCAGACTCTATGGTTCTTTCAATGTGAATGGCATTTTCCATCATAAGTCTTTTGGAATTGTCATTGTTGAGGAGAGCAAAGTCTATCAAAATTAATCATCTGTATAATGTTGCTGTTATTGTGTATAATGTTCTCTTGGTTCCACTCCCTTCATTCAGCATTAGTTCATATAAGTCTTTCCAGGTTTTTCTAAAATCTGCCTGCTCATTATTTCTTACAGAACAATAGGATTTCATCACAGTTATATACCACAATTTGTCCAGTCATTCCTTAATTGATGGGCATTTCCTAGATTTCTAATTCTTTGCCACCACAAAGAGAACTGCTGGACCAATTTCAGAAAATTCTGAAAATATCACATGAACTGATGCTGTGTGAAGTGAGCAGACCCAAGACACCATTGCACACAGTAACAAGATTATGTGCTGATTGACTGTGAAGATCTTGGCTCTTTTTAATAATATGGCGATTCAAGCCAATTCCAGTAGAATGTCTTCTGCATTCAGAGAGAGAACTATGGAGATTGAATATGATGTAAGCATAGTATTTTCACCTTTGTTGTTGTTACTGTTTTTTTTTTCCTTTCTCATGGTCTTTTCCTCTTTTGATCTGATTTTTCTTGTACAACACAACAAAAATGAAAACATGTTTAAAAGAATTGTAACTTTTATCAGATTGCTTGCTATCTTTGGGAAGCGGGAAGTAAGGGAATGAGGGAGAAAATTTTGGAACACAAAGTTTTACAAAAATGAATGTTAAAAACTATCTATATATATATATATTTGGGAAAATTTTTAAAATTAAAAAAACAAAGAGAACTTCTATAAACAGTTTTGTACATGTGGGTATTTTTCCATTTTTTATGATCTCTTTAGGATACAGACCTAGCAGTGGCACTGCTAGATCAGAAGATACGCTCAATTTTATAGCCCTTTGTATATAGTTCCAAATTGCTCTCCAAAATGATTGGATACATTTATAATGTATTAATGTTGCAATTTTCCTACATCCTCTCCCATGGTTATCATTTTCATTTTCTGTCATCTTAGTCAATCTGATAGGTATGAGGTGGTACCTCAGAGGTGCTTTGATTTGCATTTCTCTAATCAATAGTAATTTAGAGCTTTTTATGTAATGATAGATTGCTTTAATTTCTTTATATGCCTATTTATATCCGTTGACCTTTCATATCCTTTCATATCAATTGGGAAATGACTTGTCCAGAATATTACTTAAACCTTTGGATAGATTAAGGACCATATTTTGAAAACCTGCCAAGTTTGATCTGATACTATAGGAATTGGGGAGTTATCATAAGTTATGGAGCAAGAAAGTAGTATGATAAAAATAATATTTTGTGAAAATTAATTTGATAATTCATGTGAAAAGTGCTGGAGAAAGAAAGACTAGAGTAAGGGAAACTAGTAAGGAAGCCATTGCACTAATTCAGTGCTTTCCCCTCTAAGATTCTTTTCTAGCCACTCTGTATCTTATGTATACTTATTTAAATACACAGTATCTCTCCTCTCAGAATATAACATTCTGGAGCATAGGAATTATTTTTGCTTTTTCTTTCATCCTTGGTGCTTAGCATGGTGCTCACCACCAAAAAGTCAGGAGTTAAAAATGTTTATTGATTAATCGAGATATGGGATGATGAGTATCTAGTTGAAGGAGGTAGTACTGAAAGAGTCCTGGGTTTCAATGTTACCTCTGAAACTTTGTAGTTATGTGGTCTTGGGTAATTCGCTTAAATTCTGCAGGGTTTAGTCTCCTTTTCTGTAAAATGGGGATAAAATAATAACTCTTATTACCTAATTGAATTGTTTGAAGAAAATTATTTATATATGATAAACTGTATAAATACAATTTATCAGTTTTAAATTAAATATTCAGCATAAGAGAAAAAGGAAAGGAAAAGGTAGAACTTAAGGGAGAATAAATTGGACTTGGAGAAATAACGGATCTAGGGCTTGGAGAAGAGTGTTGAAATATTCAAAATTTCTAGTTTGGAGCATTTAGTTTAATGCTAGAGTCATGATTCAGAATAGAGAAATTGGTTTGTATGGGGAAAATAATGAATTTGATTTTTTAAAATGTTGAATTTGGGAGAATGGCAAGATGCCTAGGCAAAGATATCCTATGTGTAGGGAAAAGGAACTATTTGGGCCCAATACATAAGATATAGACCCTTGGAGAAAAATGCTGAGAAGATTGGGGAGTAAGACCAAAATTCAATTATATAGAAAATGGACTGAACTAGAATATCCATGCTCTCTAGCACATGGAGGATTGAAGGTGGGAACAAGACAGGGAAGTCTGTCTATTTTTCTATCCCTTTTCTCAGCTTTTATCTCTTGTCATACTCTTTTGCTCCCCTGGAAAGAAAGTTCCAACCATGTTTTTTTTCTAACTGCTCCTCACTCCTTTCATGACAATCCATCTTCCCTATCTGAGTCCTTTCACAGGCTGCCATGCTTGCCTGGAACATACTTCTACCCATCTCTCTTACAATCACTACTTTCCTTTAAAACTCAGCTCAAATACCACTTCCTATATGGAGTCTTTCCTTTTCCTCCCAGGTGGCAGTGCACCATTCCTCAGGTACCCTATCAAATTACCTTATATGTATGTAGATGCTACATCAGATAGAGTGTTAGATTTGGTGACATAAACCCTGGAGTTTGAATCCTGTCTCATACCTATACTAGCTATGTGACTTTGGACTAGTTACTTAACTTCTCTCAGACTCAATTTCCTCATTTGTAAAATGGGGATAATAATAGCATCTGCCTCACAGAATTGTTGGGAGAGTCAAATGAGATAAAATATATATATATATATATATGTATATATATATATATATATATATAGCAATTTGCAAAACTTAAAGCACTATGTAAATATTATTGTTATCTGTACATATTCTATATGTAGCCATTTTCACATTCTTGTATGTATATATTTTATCCCCCTGACAGAATGTAAACTCCTTGAGAAGGGAATCTAGCATAGTACCTAGAACATAAAAAGAATTGATTGACTGAGGGTTAAATAATAATAGTGATTCCCTCAAAGTTCAAACCATTATGCATATTATTAGAGGAATGTCAATGAAGATACAGTGTGGTATAATAGGACCTTAAGAGAACATTAGAGTAGATATGAAGGTGTAGAGGAATCCCTAAATGTTGGGAAATTGAGCTCGGAATTGGTGCTTCTAAGAGTCAAAGAAATAGACAGGAAAACACAGGATTTGACATTATTCCTATTGGAGACTGTTGTGATGATCAATTTGACATAAATACAGAATAATTAGTGACATATCTTCATGTTTTGGTCCTCTTCTTAGGAGATATTTCTCTTATTAGGAGATTATCTTCTTAGGAAGATAAATCAGAAATACCATTGTAAGATTTACTAAAAATGCTAGATGATGTTGACCACAAATGCATAAGAAATGCACTGTAGACATGAACACTTCTATTAGGCTCCAATATAATATGACAACAAACCTTGAAACAGATTTAAACAGTTATAGGCAAAGATTTCATCTTGGCTTTTTTTTTTGTCAGTGGTACTATCAATTCCAAGCCACACCAACCATTATAGTGGTTGTCCCCAACCCCAGATTAGATGAAATAAAAGATTAAATCAGTAAAATCTGAGGAGGAAAAAATTTAGTGACCTGAGGACATCTAAAATCTTTACTTAACACTAATTTCAGAAATCCTAACTAAAAATTAAGTGAATAATAATATAATATATCTCAAATGATTTGCAAAGGGAGATGGACATATGCTGGAATTTCAAAAAGCTCTTTCAGAGTTTGAAGGCATAATCTAAGTGGCAGACAAACTATATACCAAAGTAGAGTAATTTTGATTTTTATTATGAATAATAAATCTTGGTTTATGCATATATGTATAACAAATCATCATGAATTAATGCATTCTCCAAAAATATTTGACAGAATTTGTAAAAAAAGAAATAGATTCAGAATTGTACACAACAATATTTGTAGCAATATTAAACTACTGCTTAATCACATGGAATTTTCTCTAGCAAAATAAAAATGCCATTTGAACTTGATAAGGCTATAATTAATTTACTACTAGGAAATTAGACATTAAAAGTTCTGAAATTGAATCTGGGGATCAAATTGAGCCAATGGATGAAAGTAATGCTTATGAATTTTCTTATCTCCAGGGAAGATATCAATAAAATTATCAAGGAGAAAGATGTAGTTGAATTTGGTAAGAAGCTAATAGGTATCTGAAATCAAAACTCGATGGGAAGATTTTATAAAGAATTAAAAACCATGCAAATTCAGCTTCAATATACACTTTTGAAACTATAAAATGAACCTTAACAGATTCAGAATAAAACCCCACACTCTATTAACAAACAGATCTCCCCCCCCAAGGTGATTAATGCTTTTTTGACAAAAAGGAGAAAGAGGACTGAGGACCATGATCAGAGCCCACGATAAACAAGTAGAAAACCTGCCAGAAGAATTTTTGAAATAGTCATTGCTTATCCAAACAATGGTACAAACAATGGCAAGGGCCAGCAGCAGATTCAAACTATTAGTTTTGTCAAATGTAACAGATGAAACATTGAAAATTCAAAAATGAAATAGAACAGTCCATGATATATCATCTCTACACTGATTCAACCATGAAGCTTAGAAAAATTGTTTGAATCATGAGAATTTGTTTCTGGAAATATAGATGCTTTGAAGGCAAATCAGAGCCAGGCATCATCATCAAAATTATAGAAGTTACACTCAAGGAATTCAGACTTACTCATCAATGAAGAATATATGAGGAAATGTTAAAAAACCATTCAACATATTATTGACAAATAGTGGGTAGAGCATTGAGCCTGCTGTCAGGGAGACTCCCTACCTGGACTTCAAATATGACCTTAGAAATTGATATGTTACTTTGGGCAAATCACTTAACCTCTTTTTGCCTCAGTTTATTCAACTCAACTGCAAAATAAGGATAACAACAGCTCCTACCTCCCAGAGGTTTTGTGAAGATCAAAGGATATAATTTGTAAAGCGATTAACACAGTGCTTGACACAGTAGATGCTAACTACTCTTATGATTTCATTGTAGTAGCTATTTACTCTTATTATCATTGCAGATATACTCTTTATTATCATAAAAATTATTACCGATCACACATCTAGCAAGACATGACTTGCTGATTAGAATAATATGTTTGTTGTCTTTTGGGAATTGATAGATGACAAACTCCAATACTATAACTGTAGACCATAAATATATTTGCAAATTCAATCAATAAATTAAATTGAAACAAGACAGTTCTCACATATAGGATTGTTGCTCACAATTGTCTTGATATAATATTGATCCACAAAACTCAAGAACAATGTTCCTAATAGATGTTGTTATATTGAATACTTGCAATCTCCAAGCTATTGGGAAAAAAGTTTTCAAAATATAGAGAGCTGACAAAAGAAATAAAAATCATGTGTGTACAGGATGAAATATATATACAAAGCATCCCTATAATCTTTTTTTTGCAGTTACAAAGGATATTTTCCATTACACTACAGAATATGAGTTTATATACTAATACTTTTACTCCACTACTAAAAGTGGTTATTTTACATGCCTGTTCATAGAACATAGAACATTAGTTCATAAAACATTAACTATGAAACAATAATATCAGGTTAGTTATTTATTTTAGGATCATTTTTATTTGAATTATATCAATAAAGATGAGAAGAATAAGATAATATGATAGTGATTATAAGCAGGGTTTCAAAGTCCATTTGTCTAGGACTTTCTCATTGGCAGATACTTGTTACACAATGATCATTATCTGTATGAGGAGCAGAATTAGCAAGAGCTTGGAAGAGGAGAAATATTGGTCTGGTTTCCAATTTCAAAAGAGAAGCAATGTGGTTCCAGTTTTTCTTCATGGAGAGGTCTCTTAAGGGACAGGAAGATGCTAGGAAGAAGAGCTAGTATTTCAATCATGGCTCTATCTCCAATTTCTATACTAGATAATTTGGGGAAATTTTCCTTTGAGATCTCAGACTTTTTCTCTGTCTCCCCCCCTCCCCTCCCGGTCTCTGTCTCTCTTCTCTCGTCTTTCTCTTCTCTCTTCTCTCTTCTCCTTCTCTCTCTCTTTCTCTCTCTCTCTTTCTTTCTCTTTCTCTCTCTCTCTTTCTTTCTCTCCCTTTCTCTCTCTTTCTCTCTCTCTTTTTCTCTCTCTTTCTCTTTTCCCTGCCTTCCTCTCTTATCTTTCTCATCTCTGTCTGTCTCTGTCTTCCTATCTCTCTGTCTCTGTTTCTCTCTCCTCCCTCCTCCTCTCTAATCTCTCTGTCTCTGTCCATCTGTCTCCCTCTTCTCTGTCTCTCTGTCTCTGTGTCTCTCTGTCTTTGTCTCTTCTTTCTATCTGTCTCTGTGTCTGTTTTGTCTCTCTTCTTTCTATCTGTGTTTCTCTGTCTCTGTGTCTCTTTCTTCTCTCTGTGTCTGTCTGTCTCTCTTTCTGTCTCTGTCTGTTTGTCTGTCTCTGTATCTGTCTCTTTCTCTGTCTGTTTCTCTGTCTCTGTCTCTCTGTCTCTGTCTCTGTGTGTCTCTATCTCTGTTTCTCTTCTCTCTGTATCTCTCTGTCTCTGTCTTTCTTTCTGTCTCTGTCTGTGTCTGTCTGTCTTTCTCTGTTGTCTCTGTCTCTCTTTCTGTCTCTGTCTGTCTGTCTCTGTTTCTCTTCTCTCTGTCTGTCTGCCTCCTTCCCCTCAATCTCTTTCACCCCCCTGCATTCCCAGTAGGAGAGTTCATTCATTCATTCATTCTGCTTTGTCTGAAAGATTCTCTTTGTTTGCTATCAGCTTGGATAAGTGGGTTTATTTGCTATTCACTACATACAGTCAGAGAATCAGACTTGGATGTATAATCTGGGACAATCCTTCTTCATGAGAACAGCTTGAACTTAAAAATATTTCCCCTAGATTAACAATATTTAAGGAGGCAGGTATATATAATACTAACCCAGTGCTCCCTCTATAAGGAGCAAAGAGTGACTAGCATTGTGGTGCCAATCTTCTATTTTTCATTCTGGTAAGAATTGAAGTTTCCCTTAGAGAAAGGTATGTAGAAGAGACTTTACACACACACACACACACACACACACACACACACACACACACACACACACACACACACACACACATCCTTCTTATGAGCCAAACAAATCTAGACAGAACCTTGTAAAAAAAGAGGCAATAAACACCCTCTGTACACGCATTCTAGAGAGGGTGGACAAAATCACAATGCCTTCTTGGGTGAGATAAATGATAATAAGAACATGGAAAGAGTGTTAGGTGGTGATCAAGAACTTGGCTTAGTCTTTGATGCTGCAAATGGCTAGCTTTTTGACTTGTGGTGGGGGAGAGTTTTGGTCTTCTCCCTCCTTAGCAATAGCATTTATTTGCTCTATCCTTAAAAGGATGTGGAGGGTACTGTTGGCTGAGTGGCCCTGGTGGGTAGGTAGTTGAGTGATTTTGGTGTTTGCACACAAGGGTGTAAGATATGTAACCTGTATGAGAGGCACCACAAAGTATTACTTCTACTATCTCTCATCTTTGTGGCACTGGTCATACCTACATTGGAACCAACTCCATTTCTACTTTTTTAAGATGAAGCTTTTCCTGATCTTACTCCTTCCCCTTGCTAATGTCTCCCTACAAATAATTTATATTTTAAACTATAATTTATATATGCTTATATTGTTGTTTCTCTTGATAGAATATGAGCTCTTGGAGAGGAAGGATTCTTTCTTTATTGTCTTTATATTCCTGCTGCCTGGCACAATACTTGGCAAATAGGAAGTACTTAATAAATGCTTGTTTTTTATTGATATATCTAATAAATGAAGCCTTCATTTCTTCCTTCAAGGCTCAGATCAGGTACCATCCTGACTCTATGCAACCTTACCTAAGACCCCATTCTCCAGAGCTGAAAGTGTTCTCTTTCTTCTCAAATTAAGTCCTTTTTAGTTACTTTGAGTAGGCCTTTGCAGAAAGCAGTTGGTTAATAGAAGTTTGCTGAACTGAATTATTGAAATCTTTGTCTTTCACTGCTAGTCCCTTTGTACTTCACAGGGTATATAGAATCATTGATTTAGACTAAAAAGAAACTTTAGACCTTCCCTCTCCACTCTGCTCATTTTAAATATGATTAACTGAGTTTTAGAGAGATTAAGTGATGTAACCAAGGTTTCAGATAGTAAGTGATTCAACTGAGATTTGAATACAAGTTTTCTGATTTCAAATACAGTACTCTGTCTACTTTATTGGATTATAATTTTCCAAGAATCTGAGTTGCTTTTCAACTTTGTATGTCTAGCACCATAAGGGCCTTCCATCTACTAGATGTTTTATTAAACATCTTATTAGGGTTTGCTGAATTGAATTGGATTGGATTGGCCAATGGGAAGAAGTGAATCTGAGCTGGGATTTCTGGGCCTATTTGCATTCATTTCTCTTTCCTTGTGTGTTGTGATTTTGGACTTTGTTTTTGACTTATAGGGTTGTTTTGAACTTCTCCCTCATTAGCATCAGCATTTATTTGCTCTATCCTTACAAGGATGTGGAGGTTACTGTTGGCTGAGTGGCCCTGTTGGGTAATTGAGTGATTTTGGTGGTTTGCACACAAGGGTGTCAGATTCTAAATTCCAGTTGGAGGTTCTGGCAGCCAACCTGATTTTCGGCATTAACGCTGAAACCCACAATTTACATTTCACTGAAACTGTTGACATTTCATATAACTATGACAAGTGGGAAACTGGACAGCTGTAGTCATGGGGCCACCGGAGCCCTGAATAATAAACTTTCTTCTCAGCATAAAAGTTTTTGGCACTTAATATGTGATGGGGTCATCTGTGCACTCCTGGGTGTCCTGGAATGGCCTCTCACACAGCTAAGAGAAAGCTGTATTTGGGGTAAGGGAGCTCAAGGCATTAGCCTGTTTGAAAGATTCTACTTCCTCTGACAGACTGTAGTGGTAATTCTTCATGAGTTGGTGTTCTTTCTTAGCTTCATGTCTCTGGATTCCACCCAGGAGAACTTGGGGAGCAATCAATCCTAAGTAATGGGGGAGAAGAAAAAATAGGGGAGAGTGGTGGGAACCTGGGGAGATGTGAAATTTTGTAGATGTTCAAGAAATGTCAGATGTTGAAGGCACTGGGTTCAACATAAATGTCAGAGATGGTCAATTGCACTGAAGTTTGCAGTTTCCTCCCTCCAAATTAAAAGAATGGTCATTGCCCTAGGGTCAGGTCTAAATTCATGAAAATATTTGAATCTCAGTGATTTTTGTATCATTTGACAAGTGAAGAAATAGGAGCAAATATTCATTTCAACAAATTCTTACACTTAGTGGGGTATAGTAGATAGCCGTATGTTAAGAACTGGATTTTAGGATTATCCTTGGCAAGAGACATTGCTGGAAATATTTTGTTGTGTCATCATGGAGAAACAGTTCAGCAGAATCCAGTTTCATTCAAATTGAAAAGTTGGGTATCCAAGAGGGAAGTCTGATATTGAAGATTTGATATTAGAAAGATATTTTGTGTAATGAATTCAAGTTCATTGAGATTAGGAAGCTACAGCATTGTAGCTGATTTACAGAAAGGATCTGAGTTCTTAACTCAACTGACTTTGAGGGGGAAGAGATGATATGTTAGGAGGAACTATGAGGAATGAAATTAATTCAGAAGTACTTATGGATTTCTTCCAGGAGAAGTCCTCGTCATGGTCATCCTGAGAAGATTCACACAAGGACAGATAATGATAATGTAATAAAATGTAAGGTCAAAAGTCAAAATGTGTGGTGTAGATGGTAGTGATTAGAGGAGGAGAAGGAAATATGGAGAGGATAGAGTCAAGGACTCAGGTTTAAAATCCATCTTAGATACTTACTGACTGTGTGACCCTGGGAAAGTTATTAAACTATTTTGTAAAATAAAAGCTTTGCATTCAGTATCTTTTAAGATCCCCTTTAACTATAAATCCCTGCCCTCATAATCTTGGGTAAATTCAGGGAAGGCTTATCAGGGTTGGCAGGTTTCAAGGGTAGGGGACAGTGAGGTTAAGTAGTTAGAGATATCATACAATGTGATAGGAGAAAGACAAGGAAATTTGAAGTCAAAGAATTTAAGACTTAAATCCCAGTTCTATGTGACCTTGAGCAATATCTTCCCCCCCCCCGCCATGTTACAATAAAATCATCATATTGGATTGAGTGTCAGAGAATCTGGCTTCAAATCTCAGCAAATCATTTCACCTCTTCGGGCTTCAATTTTCCCATCTGTAAAACTAAGAGTTATATTAGATGGCCTTTCTGATCCTGTACTGCTGTTGTTATTTTCTCATGTATTCAGTTTTCTCAGATGCAAGAGAGGTTTGGACTATATCAGGGCTTCTTAAACTTTTCCCACTTTTTCAAGCCCTTTTTGCCTGAGAAATTTTTGACCCAGGTGTATAGCTATATAAAATAGGTATACAAATCAAACATTTACTGATAATAAACCATAATTTCATGACCTCAGCATTAGTTATGAGAGACCATATGTGTTTACAACCCATAATTTAAGAAGCTGAGGACTAGATAATGCCTAAGGTCCCTTCCAACTCTTAATCTGGAATGTTCTTCCTACTCATTTCTATCTTGGAATCCCTCACTTCCTTCAAGACACAGCTCAAGCACTATTTTCTCCATGAGGACTTTCTTGATCCTCAAATTTATAAGCCCCTCCCACCCTCTTCCTCCCTTCCTTGGTCCCTCCTTCCCTCCTTCCCTCCTTCCCTTCCTCCTTCCCTTCTTCCTTTTCTTCCTTTCTTCCTTCTTCCTTTTTCCCTCTCTCTTTCTTTTTTTCTTTCTAGCAAGCACAGTGTCTGGCATATAGTAGTTGGTTAATAATAGTTGGTGAGTAAGTGAAGGGAGATTGTAATAAAAATAATTCTTTTCCACTTCCCTGCTCCTCCTCCAATAAATTGGATCTCCTGATTTGGGAGTGTATCATAATAATAATAAAATAATAGAAACTACCATTATTAAATGTGACACTTACATAATGTTTTATGTAGTGGGAAAAATATTATCCTGATGAAAATTCTTTCAAATGTCAGCTCTACCTATGAATACCTTTTTCTGTCTATGAAACACCATCAAACTTTGTGCTACTTCTTATAATCTCACATTCTGAATGTCTTACTTAATTCTTCTACTACATTGGGAACTCTTGAGCATAAAAATGCAACTCAATAAAATTCCATGAACATTTATTAAAATGTGCTGAGTTCTTCTCTGGGAGTAAAAAGCACAAAAATGAAGGAGTCTCAGTCCTTGAGGAATTCATAGTTTATAAGGAATATACAGCAAGGAATATACTGATAAATAAATACAGGGTACTTTGAAGACTGATAGAGCATTAATAATTAGGGGAATTTGAAAAGACAATGTAAGAGGTAGTGCTAGAAATGAATTGAACATAGATGAACAAATACATTCCAAGTATGGAATGTCATTGGTACAATGCTGAGATTGGGGAGCAGCTAATAATTTGGATGGAACGTAGAATGTGTGAAGTGGAATAATGTGATATAAGACTGGAAAGGGCAACTGGGTCCAAAGTGAGAAGGTTACACCTGAGGA
Source organism: Myrmecobius fasciatus (assembly GCA_023553655.1). Classification (NCBI taxonomy): domain Eukaryota; kingdom Metazoa; phylum Chordata; class Mammalia; order Dasyuromorphia; family Myrmecobiidae; genus Myrmecobius; species Myrmecobius fasciatus. Next base: position 20,038 of record JAJPUD010006603.1, on the reverse strand, counting down.
GTTTGTGTTTAATCCTGGAGGCAGTACAATTCCATAATTCCTTTTTTTGTGAGGCAATTGGGGTTAAATGCCCATGGTCACACAGCTAGTAAGTATTAAGTATCTGAGATCAGATTTGAACTCAGGTCCTGACTTAAAGGCTGGTACTCTATCCATTGAACCATTTAGCTGCCCCACACATTCTTTATTAGGGAGAGCTATTGGAATGTTTTTGAGCAAGGGAATACTATAGGTAGGTCTACCTCTGGAATATTATTTTGGTAACTGTGTGGAGAATGGGTCAAAGAAGAAGTGGAAACAAGGGAGGCTACTATAATGGTCCAGGTGATTAAGATGTGTTGTGAAAGTATTGTTAATAATACCTGGTAACTAATTGGCTTTGGAAAGGGGTGAGATAAAGGAAAGAAAATCAAGAATGATTTTGAGGTTGTGAATTGAGGGTGATTGAAAGGATGGTGATGCCCTCAAAAGCAAGAGGGACCTTTGGAGAAGGGATAGCTTTAGGGGGAAAATAATAAATTATGTTATACTCAGATGGAGATGTTCAACAGGAAATTATCAATATGGAATTGGAATTTAGGAGAGAGATTAGGTCTATATAACAAATATATTAAATGGTAGAGGACAGTGTAGAATTGAACTTGTCAACTATAGGGTCAAGTCTATGAAAGAAGGAAAGTGGAAGCCAAAAAGGGTAATGTACTGGGAGAACAGGAAAGGGTAATCACAGTGATGAAAAATAGATTCAGAAAGAATGAGGTGGAGTGGGTGATGAAAGGATGGGAAGTTGTGATGAGAGAGATGCATTTCAGAATTCAAGATTGTGCAGGTAGTCTTCTTATAGATAATGGTGAGGTCTATGACCATCTCCGAGTAGTTGATGTAGAATGAAGATGTTAAGTCATGGTAACTAAGAACATTGATTAAAGTGAGGCAAGAGTGCTCAAAATGACATCAACTCATATGTAGATGTTAGTATAGAAAAGGATTATGATCCAGATATTGTTCTGAAGATAGAAATGAGGAAAAAAGGACCTTGAAGGCAGGCAAATAAATCTGACAAAGAATTGTGGTGTAGACAGACGTAATGAACCTCAAAAGAGGAATGATTTCTAAACGACAAAAGCAGAGGAACACTGAAACTGACAATGAAGAATAAGGAATAGACTTATTTCTTCTTGTTCACTGTGTTAGGGGTCACGAGAGGCAAAGCATTCAATATTAGAGACAGATATCAGACATATTGGATCTATTGGAGGGATCTAGGTTTCCATGAAGAAAGAAGATGGAAAGAGTTTGAGGAGAAGAGGCTATGGCAACCACATTAATTCACTATCGTGTTTTTAGAAATGACCCCATATGGGTCTTTATATACAATTTATATACAATCTTTATATACAATTTCTTTCTCCTTCTATTAAACCAAGTGTATAATGGATATTTCAAACTGAATGTCCTAGAGATATTTCAGACTTGGTATATCCACAACTAAGCTCATTCTCTTTCCCATCCCCCAAACACTATCTTCTTCCAAACTTTAGTTTTTCTATTGGAAGCACCAATATTTTCCTAGGCTTATAAGCTCAGTAAGAGAATCTCTGGGTCAAAGAGATATTTCAATCATTTTATTTGAATATTTCTAAATTGTTTTCCAAAATGACTGTATTGATTTAAAAAATCCACTAACAAAACAATAGTGTGCTTATCTTCCCACACTCCTGTCCAAAACTATTTTCATTTTTTTTGTCATTATATGAAATATCAGGGTTGTTTTGATTCACAGTTCCCTTCTTATTAGTGATTTGGAACATTCTTTCAAAAAGTCATTAACTAGTTTGAAATTATTTTGAAAATTTTTTATTCTTATCCTTTGATTATTTATTGGATAATGACAGTCCTATATGTGTATGATTTATATATATATATATATATTTGATCATATGTGTATTATATATATGTAAACAGGTTATTGGTTTTTATATTTTGGATACCAAACATTTATCTGGGAAATTTAATGCAAAGATTCACCACCCCCCATTTAACCATTTCCTTTCTTATCCTAAATGAATTAATGTTTGTGTAAAACTTTTCAGTTTCATGCAATTAATTATCTTTTTCTATCTTTATAAATGCCTCTGTCTCTTATTTTATAAAGAATTTCTCTCCTATAGCTATGATAGGCATATGATCTGCCTCTTCTGATTTTTAACATCATATTCTTTAACTTTAAGGTTGTATATCCATTAGAATATATCATGAAGAGTGTAAGTTGTGAAGTATTGGCATAAATCTATTTTCTGCCAGATTATTTTACAGCTTTCATAGGAGTTTTTATTAAGTAGGCAATCCTTTCTTAAATAATTTATATTTACTTGTTAGTTGTACATAGTATCATTGAGTTTCATTGTTTCTGATTCTCCCTTATCTAAACTGTTTCATTCATCTACTTCTTTCTCTCCTTAAAAAAAAACAATTCTAATGTTTTTTATGAATCCTGCTTTATAATGTAGTATGAAGTCTTGAAGTGCTAGTAGTTTCTTTTTTTTTCTTTTCTTTTTTTTTTTTTTTTTTTTTTTGCTTTTGCTGAGGCAATTGGGGTTAAGTGACTTGCCCAGAGTCACACAGCTAGGGAATGTTAAGTGTCTGAGACTAGATTTGAACTCAGTTCCTCCTGACTTCAGGGCTGGTGCTCTATTCACTGTGCCACCTAGCTGCCCCATGTGCTAGTAGTTTCTAATGCTAAACCACTTGACTATGCCAAAGATTTTATTGGTGAGAAATGCCTTATCTGAGTCTTCAGAAGCCGTGGCAGGAGTACCCACAGATACAGTGGCCAGGCCACATTTTCCCAGGAGGTGCTTTCAAAGCTGAGAGCTGTGGCACCTAGACTGAAAAAGTCTCAGGGGAACTGATATTCTTAAGATTCTTGAATTTAAGTTCCTGGATTATCTCCATCAAGGCCGAAGGACTTTCTTTGCACATGTTTCTTCCTTACTCTTCTTCAGGAAAAGAATGAATAATTTTCCAACTAGCCCTCAGGGAACCACAGCTTGCTTCTCCCTATATTCCCTGTATTATCATTTGTAGGTCAGAGTAGATTTTTCCTTAGCTTGTTTGACCTCCTGATTGTGTACAGATGATTTAACTTCTGAACATTCAATCCAATTCAAAAGCACATATTAAGCTTGTATTGTGAACAAAGACCTTATGCTGGGTTCTAGAACAGAAGGAAAGCCAAAAAAAAAGTATTGGAGGCTTAAGTGACAGGTTGGAGATTAAGGAATCCCCTGTAGAAGTTAGGTTGCCTTTCTTTTTTGCTTTGAGCTATTGTTTGCACACTGATTGCAGGGATGTCAGAGAGAGAGTACTACAATTTGTTCCATATTGTCCCTGAGAAATATAATCTGAACAATAGTTTATAGTTCACTTGAATTCATGTCTTTGGCTTCCCATTTTAATGCCTTTCCTACTACCCAATGCTACCTATTTCTATAGGGCCAGTTTTTAAATTTTAAATGTGAGCATTTATACCTAGTAAACAAGCAAATGTTGCAAATCATCGTGTGATTTGTTGCTTTGTTTTTGCTTAGATTTTAAAAGTTATGGAGAATTAATAATTCACATTAAATTTAAAAGTATTCAGTGCATATATTTTCCCCGCAAAAGCTAATTGTTAAACATTCTATAAAATCACCCATGTCTATAGCTCACACTTTGAGTTTAACATAGCAACTTGCTCACATGCAAGTAGACATATCAAGCATTATTTCTCCCATTTTCTAAGTGAGGAAATTGAAGATCCCAGGAGAGAAGTGACAGCTTCATTGTGGCATAGTAAGTAGCTAAGTCAAGTCCAGATTCACATTTCCTAACTCCTACTCTGATACTCTTACAAACAAGAATTTTCTATTTTTATATCCCAGTCATTTCAATTTATCTCCTTCCTGTACCCAACAATCAACCCACCAGCAAGTATTTATTAAACACTATTTACTATTTGCTAATTAGAAATAATTATGATGTAAAAACAGAAGGTTTATGTATACAGAGGGTACTATATTAAATACATACAATCACAAAAACGAAACCGTCCCTGCTCTTGAGAATCTTTTATGCTATGGGAGAAGACAATATCTACACTCATACACACACACACACACACACACACACACACACACACACACTAAACACAAGGCAATTTGTAGGAGGAAAAACACCTCTAGCTGATATGTGTGTGTGGAATAAGGAAGGATTTCATATAAATGGTAGCATTGGAACTGAATTCTGAAAAACCAAGGGAAAAAGAGAAATTTCTAAGAGAAATAAATGAAGGAGGAAAGGAAAAAATGAAAGAAGAAAAGAAGGAAGGAGAAAGTAAGGAAGGAAAGGATGTAGGAAGGAAGAAAGGAAGAAAAAGAGGAAGGAAGGAAGGAAGTAAAGAGGAAAGGAAGGAAGAAAAAGAAAAGAAGGAAGAAAGAAAGGAAAAAGGAAAAGAAGGAAGAAAAGAAGAAAGAAGAATATGAGAAAGGAAGGAAGGAAAGAATAAAATGAGGAAGGAAGAAAGGAAGCAAAGAAGGGAGAAAGAAAAGGAAGGAGGGAGGAAGGGAGGAAAGGAAGAACCAAGGGAGGGAGGAATGAAGGAAGGAAAGAAAGAAGAAAGAAGGAAGGAAGGAAAGCAGGAAGGAAGGAAAGAAGGAAGCTCTCAAGGAGCTCAGGAGTAGACAACACTTTTTTGGAAAGTTTCAGCTACAAGATAGAAAGGTTCCAAGGGCTTTAGGGTACAGCAGCCAAATACATAGAAACATCTCTTCCATTTCCACAGATAAAATCATATCAGTTTCTGATGTTGAAATATTTGACAGGGTCAAGGACTTTGGTGATAAGAACTTTCTTCTCTAGGTCTTCAATAGTTGCTCCCATTGATAGTACTACAGGAGCAGTTAGTTGCCAGGCTGTATCTCCTTAGGTGCTGCTGTGATTCCAGGGTGATGACTGTCGGCATTGAATTGGAAGCCTTGCTACTCCAAAGGCTCTTGGGGTTCAGAGTTCTGGGCTGCATCCTTTTGGGATAGTCAGAGTGGAGGTAGTTTGACTTGACTGGTACATGCTATTTCCTATTTCTTCTTCAGGAAACTTTGCTGCTTTATCTAGGCTGATTTGTCCACTCTGTGAGTGGCAGTTTTGAGGATGGTTGACCTTTTTTTCATAAGAGTTGCTTAGATAATATCTTCAAAGGCTGAGGATGTTACTACTCCTAAGACTTTTATACCAATAATTTAAAAAAAAATTGTTAACACTTATGTAGCACTTCAAAGTTTATAAATCACTTTATCTAGTTTTATGCCCAAGTTACAGGTGGGAAAACTGTAGCAGACAGAAGTTAAATCACACAGTATTTGAGCAAAATTTGACTTTAAGCCTTTCTCTTTCCATATCTTACACTCTATTCACTGGAGTATGGTGTGGTAAAATGCCTTATAACAAAGGTTAAAAAAGAAATCAACTCTAGATTGTTATGTATTATATTTTATAAATGTTCTTAAGGTGATGTAAATATCTTGAACAGTTACTAGATGAACATTTTTATGATCTACAAAAGCCCTAAAATGGGGGAAATACTTATACACATAATTTTAGAAAAATATTCCCATAGACAGAAGATCACTGTTTTTCAACCTCTTTTGAAAGCCTGATGATCTATTAAGAGGTGGTTAAGATCTAGAAAACATGTAGAGTATTTGACTGGACTGGACCTAGGAGACCAGAGTTCTGATTCTACTTCATGTCTCACTATGTGACATTGAAAGAGTCACTAATCTCTTTGGGCCTCAGTTTTCCCTTGTGTACAATGAGAGATTAGACTAAATGTCATTTTTGGTTCATTCCAACTCTGAAATACTACTCTCATCTATCAGCATATGGTATTCTGAATTCTTATAGTAAGTTATGCACACAGACACACATTTATGTTATGGTGGTACTTTTGGAAATGGCTTGACTTGAAAATCCATTTTTTATTTTCATGTCTGTTTTTCAACTGCTATATTAGTTATAATATCATTCTACAGAATGCTAAATAGATGTTAACCTATTTTTTGATGTGGACCAATGTATCAGACTTAATAAATAAAAATTGATAAGGATTGCAAAAAACCCCAAAACACACCAAAAAACCCCAAAGAAATAGGAAAAAAGTAGTTCGTCAAAACAAATCAATATAGTTACCATATCTGACAGTACATGTAACCTTCATTGCCATGACCATCATTATAAAACTCTGTCCAGTCAGAGTGAATTGACTCCAGGAGTCTTGTTTGATGTTTTCTTATGTAGAAATAGTTAATACAACTCTAAGAAGAAATTGCCTTTTTTTTTCTTTTTCCAATGCTACCTCTTTCTTGGAATAGCAATACTCCATTCTCTCTGTACCTCAGTATTTTCATCTGTAAAATGAGATAGATATACTTACTTTCTAACACTGGCTGATGTTCATGTCCCAAGGAGAGAAGCCAAAGTCTGTCTGAGGTTCTCTGAATGCCTTAATAACAGAAAAGGTGCTGTAATCACATTGTGGTTACATTACAACATACATAATAAATTGGTCATTCCATCAGATAGTGCATCAATGCTTCCAATCCATGCTCTTCATGTAGGAATGTTCCCTGGGCTTCATTCTCTTGGAAACAGTATGGATGGGAGTGATGGAGAGAAAATAACAATACTTTTATTCCTTTCCCTACCAAGTCTAGCTTTCTCTTGGATTGCTGAAGATTCAATGTGGCGGCCCCATCAGAAACAGTTTTGTTGGGTATAGAATATTGGGCCATTGACCAGCAGACAGCAGGCCAAGTGACAGAATCAATATCCTTCTGGCAGAAAAAGTTCTTGATCATTGTAGGGAGATTCAGATGATGTATGCTCCCCACTCACTTGAAAGTTTCTGTAACTCGGACCCAAGTAGAGATTTGGAAGGAGATTTTAAGTTTTTCATGCCTCAAACCTATGTAAACTATTTTATTAAAGGACATTGAAGGGAACTCTGCCAACTTCATTGAGTTTCTTTCTCTGTCCCTCATCACCAGATAATCTTGAGTTGGCTGTAGAGTTTGGCAAGGAATAAAATGGTGAATCCAGTTGCTATTCTCACATATCATTGGCCACATTTACCCAAATGACACTGAATCAACAGGCTTTAGTTAATTCTTTGGGCCTAGTATTTAATTGGGAGCATACACACTAGCATTTCATCTGGACTCAGCAGAGATTTGGTCAACTGTTGGCTTTCCTGAGAACTCAGAATATGGCACACTAAGGCTGAAGTTTTGGGTTCAATCCTTGGGAAGACCACTTTTTGTCTGTTCCATGACTCAGAGCATCAGCTTTAACCACTGCCAGTTAACTCGAAAATTTAAATGCTCCTGGCTTGGGTTGGGGTTGGGTTGGTTTAGTGCAATTGATCTCCACTTTTGGTCTGGAATATACACTCTCCTTAATTCCATCTTTTTCAATCCTTAGCTTCCTTTGGAGTTCCTTTCATGGGCTATTGTTTCTGCAAAGCCTTACCTAATCCCTTTGGTTATTTGTATTTGTTTTCTCCTCCTCAAATTGCCATGCATATTTATCTGTTTTCATGCCATATTTCTCAAGTAGAATGTAATCTTCTCGAGGGTAGATGTTGCTTTGTTTTGTTTTGTTTTTTGTTTCTAGGGCATAACATAGTGACTTGCTAAGTATTTTAAATGATTTTTGGATTGAAGCTATGCTATTTTTAGTGATATCACATTTGTATATTTTTAAGGATTTGTATAGGGTACATTGTATGACAACTCATTCTGTCAATGCCTATCAGCAATTTCTCTGTATTCCAAAGCCTTTTAGCATCATCTGGGAGGGGTAATAAGAGGTTAAGTGATTTGAACATGATCACAAAGCAAGTATCTGTCAGAGAAAGAATTTTAATCCAGGTTCTCCTGAGTCTAGGTTCTCTATGCTCTTATTACAATATTATGATACATCTCATAAATTAATGATTGGGAGGTAGGGTGAGAAAACTAAATGTTTGTTGAAAAAAATTTCAAAAAGGAAAGAAAAAAGAAATCAAGAATCATATATTTAGAGCTGGAAGAAACCTTAGAGATCATGTCATTCAATTGCCTTATTTTACAGGTGAAACAGAGACACAAGGAAATTTAAGTGACCTACTCAAGGAAATTAATGCCAAAGCCAGTTATTTGGGCCATCTTATGCCAAACCACACCATGATGCCTCACATATTTAGTGTACCTTACATGCTGAGTACCATGTATTTGGCCAGAACTTTCTTTTTGGAAACTTGATTCTATTAGAGTTGAGTAAGATTGCCAACTGCAAAGCCAGGTGGGCACAGGTGGTATTACATTGGCCACGGTAAACTTTGGAGTAGTGGAAAGACTCAGGTTGGGAGACAGGAGACCTTGGGTCTAGTCCTCACTTTGGCACCAGTTCAGTGTGTGGCCCATGGACCGATCTACTTCCCTCTCAGGGCTAAAGCTTTCCCATTTGCAAAATGAGGGCATTGAGCCAGATGATTTTGAAAATCCTTATTTGTTTTGATTGTTCACAGTCTTTGATTGGAAATCTTGAAGAGCTGTCTCATTTTAGGGTGAATGGAGAGTCAGGAATAAAGCTAGCTCCTGCCAATGGAATCAAAGTCCATCTTCCTCCAAAAATTCAAGGTCAATTAAGATGCAGTCTTTGCCCTTAAAAGTTACAGAATCACAGAATCTTGTTGGAAGGGAGATTTTTTAATCCAACCCATCTCTGAAGAAGAATATTTCCCTTTGATGAATCAATAAATGGGAATCTAGCCTTTGTTCAGAGACTTGTAGTGAGGACGAAACCTATCTACACCTTTGAGAGTAGTGCTCTTTATGTTTGGAGAGCTCTAGTGAGGAGGGGTTTTTCCTGACATCTAGGTTAAATTTAACTTTTTGTGATTTCCATCCTTGCTTTTAATTCTGTCCTCTGGGTCAAGTAGTTTATTTATGTGAGTAATACTCTAATACTCTAATAATAGCTATAATGTTCTCCCTAAGTATTCTCTACATTTAAAATCTAATAGAGGAAATAAGATGGGAGATCCAAGGTATGTGATCCAAAGTCAGACATGATGAATACATAGGGGAAGCTACAAAGGATCTAATCATTACTGGTTTTTGTGTGTGTGTTTTATCTGCTATGAAACTCTAATTTGTTTCATGTGAGATTTCTCTTCCTACTGACACTCTAAGCTTCCTAAGGGCAAGATCATATCTTCTTCTCTTATTTAGCCCCCAGTGCTTAGTACAGGACTGGGCATATTCTGGGCTCTTGAATGATGGGTATAATATTCTGATTAAGTGTTACTAACAATTAAGGAAAATCTTTTAGGACAAAGATGGAATTGTTGCTTGCTTTCGCAAGAAGGCATGGTCATCCCTACAAAGTTTATACTTGGCACATCCTATTTTAAGATGTATATTTAGAGGTGCACTCATGTCTTTAAAGAAAAAAAAAGAGGAATTGTCATGGGAAAACAGTGATTTCAAATTCTCCTTTTGACAATATCCAGTCTGTTCCCTCTTCTTGTATTCCCAAGAGACAAGTAAAAACAAATCATAGATCAGCGGCAAGAGCATTGGATTTAGAGACAGAGAGTAAGGGTTCAAATTTTAACTTAACCATCTACTACCTCTGTGATGTTCTGCAAGTCACATAACTTCATGCAAGTTGCATGATCTCTTTAAAGCTTCAATTTCCTTTTCTGGACTAGATAATCTCTGGAGTTCTCTCTAACACTAAATTTATGATCCAATTTATGATTCAATTGCTTGAGAAAAAAACATTGTTTCTAGGGTGATAGGTGGATCCACAGCCCCTGACTGGTACCCAAAATTGTCTAGCCCCTTGGATAGAGCCACTGTTTGGCTGGGTATCTCCAGTACTTAACATTTGAGATCAGGGAGCATATAGCAGGGAACACTCACTGTTGTATATTTCTTAATAAGGAAAACAAAACTTACTCCAGCCAAGAGTGCACCCTGCCATATATGGGAAAAGGAATTATTTGAATAAAATAAACCCAGGGAGTAAATTCTGTTCTGTCCTTATAAAAGAAATTAAATCTAATAATTTAAAAGTTGTCTCCCTGGCTGGGTCAGTAATAGAGGAGTTTTTGATTATAAATGGAAGACAATGTTTGTTGTAAAGTATGGAAATCGCAATATGTTTTAGCATATTGAAAGCAGAAAAAATTCTTTTCTTCCCTGCATGCTTGCATGCATGTGTGTGTGTGTGTGTATGAGAATGGGGAAGAGAGAGACAGAGAGACAGAGAGACAGAGTAAGAAAGAGAGGGGGGAAGGGAGGGAGGGAAAAACTGAGGAAGGGAGGAAGAGAGGAAGGAAGGAAGTGAATAATTTTGACAATGGCAAAATTTGTTGATTCCCAATGGCTGAAGAGGAAAAAAAAGAGAGAATTTCAGTCTGCTGACAGAATAGGTACCTTCCCTAAACCCTTGTACAAAAGCCAGTTGACACCAGGATTCCAGTACTGGGTTTGGTTTTGGAGTTCTAATGGTGCTAATGGCCCCCTTTCTTTTTACATGCCTTTGTCTGCCAGAAGAATTCCTATTCTGGAGAAAAGAGGAAGTGTGGCTTATGATACTGAGAATTATTCTTGTCAAAATTTCCCTCATGTCCTGTTGGGAAGTTGTAACACCCCTAGGTTCCTTGATTTTTTATGACCAAATTCTCCCTGACACTGTTGGAATTCAGAACACTGGTGTCCAACCAGACTTTGTATTTGCATAGCAACCTCTTCTAAGGATTTCAAAGGAGCTTTTCAAACCTGATGTCATTATTCTTCCTCATATCCCTCTGTGGTAGGTATTGGGGCCTTTTGGCCAAATATTGTAACCTTTTCTTACTTGGCCTTTATACAAGTCATCTCTGCCTCTGTCGAGGAGAAACTTGTTCATGACTCTGAGGCAAAATGTTTCCTCAGGCAACAGGTAGCTTTTTTTCTCATAGAGGCCTCACTAAATTGAAAATTTGATATCATCCCATGTGTGACAGCTTGGAGGCAAAAAAATCTGGGTTCAAATTCTGCCTTTCATAATTACTGTCTCTGTGAGTCTTCTGCTTTTGTTTTTGTTTTCTTGCCCCAAACAATTGTCTAGGATTTACCTGTTAATTCAATTAAGTTACATTCTATTCCATTCAGTAAATTCCTACTATTTGCCAAGTGCTGAAGATACAAAACATAATATTACCAAATGAAAAATAAAACAATCTTTGTCCTTAAGAAAATTTTATCATGAAGGGCAGCTAGATGGTACAGTGGATAGAGCACTGACCCCAGAGTCAGGAGGACTTGAGTGCAAATCTAAGTTCAGACACTTAACAGTTACTAGCTGTCTGACCGTAGGCAAGTTATTTAACCCTAATTTTCTTGCAGGGAGTGGGGGAGGAAAGAGAAGAGAAGAAAGTTATATCCTAATGGGGGAGAGGGAGGAAAACAATATAAACACCTATAGATATTTATTAAACACTTTTGGTTTTTAAAAATTGCACCATATCAAAGGATATGAACAGACAATTTTTAGATGATGAAATTAAAACTATTTCTAGCCATATGAAAAGGTACTCCAAATCACTATTGATCAGAGAAATGCAAATTAAGACAACTCTGAGATATCACTACACACCTGTCAGATTGGCTAAAATGACAGGAAAAGATAATGACAAATGTTGGAGGGGATGTGGGAAAACTGGGACACTAATACATTGTTGATAGAACTGTGAATGGATCCAACCATTCTAGAGAGTAATTTGGAACTATGCTCAAAAAGTTATCAAACTGTGCATGCTCTTTGACCCAGCAGTGTTTCTATTGGGCCAATATCCCAAAGAGATCTTAGAGGAGGGAAAGGGCCCCACATGTGCAAGAATGTTTGTGGCAGCTCTTTTTGTAGTGGCTAGAAACTGGAAACTGAAGGGATGCCCATCATGTGGAGAGTGGCTGAATAAATTATGGTATATGAATGTTATGGAATATTATTGTTCTGTAAGAAACGACCAGCAGGACGATTTCAGAGAGCCCTGGAGAGACCTACCTGAACTGATGCTAAGTGGGATAAGCAGAGCTGGGAGATCATTATACATGGCAACGACAAGACTGTACAATAATCAATTCTGATGGACATGGCTCTCTTCAACAATGAGATGTTTCAAACCAGTTCCAATTGTTCGGTGAAGAAAGCCATACACACCCAGGGAGAGGCCTGTGGGATCTGAATGTGGACCATAATATAGCATTTTCACGCTCTCTATTGATGTTTACTTGCATTTTGTTTTCTTTCTCAAGCTTTTTTTTTTCTTGTAGATCCGATTTTTCTTGTGCAGCAAGATAACTGGAAAAAATGTATACATATATTTGATTTGTCATATAGTTTAATATAATTAACGTGATGACTTCCTGCCATCTAGGGGAAGGGGTGGGGGGAAGGAGGGAAAAATTTGTAACAAAGCTTTGCAAGGGTCAATGTTGAAAAATTACCCATGCATATATTTTGCAAATAAAAAGCTTTAATAAAAAAATTGGACCATAACCTATATCAGATTGCTTGCTGTCTTGGGTAGGAGGGAGGGAAGGGAGAGAGGAGAAAAATTGGGGACTCAAAATCTTTCAAAAAATAAATGTTGAAAATTGGTTTTCTATGTAATTGGGAAAAATAAAATACTATTAAATAAAAAAAATAAAAATTGGACCAGTGATTTCATTATTTTAGGGTGTTTCTTAGTCTTTTTCTTCTTTTTTATAGTCTCAAAGTTCCTCATCTATCATAAACTATGCTTCTCAAACTTGATTCTTTGCTTTCCAATATGTAGACCCAAACGATGCCCCCAATCCCACCAAAAAAACCGAACCCAACAACAAAAAAACCCTACCAACCAAAGAAAAATGTCCCTTGTAACAAATAAACATAATCAAGCAAAGCAAAGAGACACATTGGCAATATCCAATAGTTAATATGTTTAAATGACTTCTATATTATCTATTCTTTTGAGTTCTCTGTAGCTATGTTCTTCTCCATGATAACAGAGAAGGGAAAGCCACCTTGAATTTCATGCCTCAGGTAGAAGTTATTTTTTCAATGCTGAGATTTTGTGACTCTATAAATTAGTTTGACAGTCTGTTGCAACAGGTTAATGCCAGGGTATAAATCAGACTGAATCTCAAAAGAGCTCACACCTGGTGTTGCATTCTGGGTGGGTTTGGAAAAATGGGGTCAAGTCATGTGCCAGAAAGTGTAATAAGTAGAGAGGAGCAGGAGGGCTACACCCACAGTGGGTACTTAGTACCTTTCCAGGAAGAGGACAGTAAAAGTTCTAACTGTGAAATGGTAAAGTTTTGCCTGGATTTGGCTGATGCTCTTGTTAGGGAAATTTCTTTACAATCCAAAAGAAATGGATTGCTTCAGGAGTCTCCCTCTTTTTTATATTCAAGTAGATCAACTGTTCTATCAATCAATAAGCTTACTGTATTAAATATTGGGAACACGAAGACAAAGGTGAAATAATTTTGCCTTCAAGGAACTTACATTGTATTTGGGGAGAGTGAACAGAATATATACATGCAAAATGAATCCAAGGTAATATTAGGAGGGAGGGACCTAGCAACTGTGGGGAGGAGAATCAGGAAAAGTTTCATGGAGAAGATAGTTTTTGAACTGAGGTTTGGAGGAAAACAGATTCCATTTGAAATTAGACAATGAGACTTATGAAATTAATCATTGGAAGTGGCTTTAATATTGTGTGAGATGTTGTCACATAGTGATTCCAGTTGTCTTTATGGGCAAATATGAAAGAATGTCCTTGATGACCTGTGGCAGGTCACTTAGTTAAAATTACCTTGACAGTGAGCATCCACCACATTTCTGACCCTGTTTTGAGTGTTGTAGGGAATTTAAGAGGAGGAACTCCAGTTCCTACCCTCACAGATCTCTCAGTCCCTTTGGGGAAACACCATTGCACATACAAAGCCAATAGATAATCTTTTGTTACAGTCTATGATTTGTTGATCTCTCAGAATATGAGAACTAGATTTCATTCATCAAACCAGCATTCTTTAAAAGACATTTTTATTTTTTATTATTCTGAACTTGAACAAATACCAACAAAATATGAGTATTTCCATAAAGAACAAAAAAGATAAAAATTTAAATTTATTTTTATGCTGGACTTAATAAATACCAAATAAAATTAACTTTTCTGTCTTCATGGTAAGAAAAACAATCTTTATTGAGAAGTACTGTGGTGTAGAGTGGATAGGGTACTAGACTTGGAGTAAAGAAGCCTTCAATAATTCTATCTCAGACTCTTATTGAATATGTAATTTTTATCAAGCCATTGCTCCGAGTCTGTTTTCTTATCTGTAAAATAAAAGGGGTTGGACTTGACATCCTCTATGTTTTCTTCCAGCTCCAAATCTATGACTTTTATGAGCTTAAATGCATAAAAATATAGTATGTTATTTCCAAACTGTCATGCTTTGTCTCTGTTTCTCTCAAACGCTCTTTTTGTCTATTTAAAAATGATTCATTGACACTTATTCTTTCTTTCTTTTTTTTTTTGGTATCACTATCATAAACCCAACTCTTAACCCTGATTCTTTGACCTGAAAAAAACCCCAAGCCCAGAACAAACAAAATCTTCCTTGTAACAAATAAGTAGAGTTCAGCAAACACACATTAGTGGCATAATCCAAAAATACAGGTCTTATTCTGTATTTCTCTAGTCTGTTGCCGCTCTGTAAAGTAGTGGAAAGCATGTTTATCAATAGTCCTTTGGAGTCAGGGCTGGTCATTGCATTGATAAGAGTTTTTAAGTCTTTCAAAACTGTTTTTCTTTACAATATTGTAGTTATATAAATGGTTCTCTTATTTCTGCTCACTTCACTTTGCATTAGTTCAGACAAGTTCACCTAGGAATCCATTTCTTTTATTTATCTGGTCATTCTCCAAACAACAGGCACTGCATTGCTTTCCAGTTATTTGCTACAACAAAAAGTACTGCTATTAATATTTTTGTACATATGAGTGCTTTCCCTTTTTGCTATTATCTCATCGGAGTAATGGTACAGGTATCACTTGGAGATATTGTGGGTTTGATTCCAGACCACTGCAATAAAGTGAATATTTGCAATACAGCAAGTCACAGGAATTTTTGGTTTCCTAGTACATAGAAAAGTTATACACACACACATATACATATATATATATACAACTATATATACTAAAATGTATATATATACTGTAGTCTGTTAAGTGTGTGATTGTATTATGTCTAAAAATATAAATACCTTAATTAGAATATTTTGTTGCTAAACAAAATGCTAACAATCATCTGAGTAAGTCACAATCTTTTTGCTAGTGGACAGTCTTGCCTTGATGGATGTTAACTGATTAGGGTGGTGGTTGCTGAGGTTTGGAATAGCTGTGACAATTTCTTAAAAAAAAACAAAACCAAGTTTGTCAAATCACTTGACTTTTTCTTTCACTTTAATATAAGCCTTTATAGAATTATTAATTGGCTTAATTTCTATATTGTTGTGTCTCAAGGAATAGGGAGTCTCAAGAAGAGGGAGAGAGCTAAGAGTATGACCGATCAGTGCTGTAGTTAAAACACATAACATTTATTGATTAAGTTTGCTATCTTATGTAGATATAGTAACACCAAAGATCACTGACCGCAGATTACTATCATAGATGTTATAATGACAAAAATACAATAAGAATAAGAATATAATAATAAGAAAAAGTTTGAAAATAAGAAAAAGTTTGAAATATTGTAAGAATTGCCAAAATGTGATACACAGAGACATGAAGTGAATGCATACTGTTGGAAAAATGACATCAATTGATTTGCTTGACCCAGGGTTGCCACAAACCTTCAATTTGTTTAAAAAAAGAAAAGAAAAACTTGCAATATTGGACAAATGCAGTAAACCAGAATACAATAAAACAAGGTATGCCCTGTATTGTTTGGTCTAAGTAGTTATAAAAAAAGTGACTTTTTAAAGTTATGATTCCAAATTGCTTTCTAGAATGACTGTATTAAAACAGAGCCCTATCAACAAAACATTATTATGCTTATCTTCATATATTCCCTCCACCAATTGTTATTTTCCTTTTTTTGACATCATTGTCAGTTTAATGAATGTGAGATAGAACTTTGGAATTATTTAAATTTTTATTTTTCTTATTATTATTCACTTGGAACTTTCCAAAAGTTCAGAGTGGCAGCATTTTAGTGTTTGGATGCAATGCAACAATGTAGAAGTATAATTTTGATTACTGAATCTTTATTGTCCCTTCCTCTTTATTACAATTTTTCCTCTAATTAAAAGCACTTTGGGGAAAGTGTTCATGATTGTTCCACCTTCTCTATTCTGATTGTATTTACAATTCCTTATCAATTTTTTATATTGCTAGTATCCAATTAATCAATCAATCATCAATAAGTGATTATTAAATATCCACTATATACTGTGCCAGTCCCTGAAGATACAAACACAAAAAATGAAACAATTCCTACTCTCAATAAGCTTATAATCTAATGGAATAAACAATAAACCTATATATACATATATGTATTATATGCACACATATGTATGTGTATACAGATACATATATGTGTATATACGCACCCCCTCCACACACACATACACTTTATTTTTCCATCAATAGAATACTTCCTTGTAGCAAAGAAGAACAGTTAAGGAAAATAAATGGACATAATGACTATGTCTGACACTGTCCTTAAGCACAGGTACTTACCCTATATCTGTAGTTTATCAGTTTATTTCAGTCCTTTGAAGTCATGGTAGTCACTGCATTGATAAGATTTCTCAAGTCTTTCAAAGTTGTTTTATTGGCATTATTGTGATTATAAAGTGAATTGTTCTCCTGGTTTTGCTTATTTCACTTGATAGGAATCATTCAAGTCTTCCCAGATTTATCTGAATTTTTACATTTCTTCTTTCGGGTAATTTATTTCATTTCTTTTGGTGCAGTAGAAAAAATGCTGGATATGTAGTAACGAGACTGAATTTATATTCCAATTGCCACTTGCTACTTGGGTGACCCTAGGCAAATTCTTTTACCTCTTTAGGTTTCAGTTTCCTTTATTTGTAAAATGAAGGAATTGAGCTTGATAACTTTCAATGTTATTTCCTTTTCTAAATCTATATCATACTTCTGTACCCTTTCCTCAATGATCTCCTTTTCTCCTTTCCTTTCTTTCCTCAGTTTCCATCCTTTTTTCTCTTTGATTCCTCAAGTTTCTAGCCTTTTTAAGATGGCCATCTCCCATTCACTGTGCCCTCTAGGTTGTTAAAGACAATCTCCCATTATCTGCATCTGACTGAAGTAGTCTCAGAACTAAAACTTGGCTTCAGGTACTTATGCATAGGGCAATATAGTGAAGGTATTGAATGTCTCCTTGTTTCTAGCCCTGGCCCTGGCCACACCCCCCCCATCTTTCTGTCTCTTTTATCTGTCTCTATTTCTGTCTCTGTCTCTGTCTGCCTCTGTCTCTGTCTTTAGGAGGAATCATACCTTTTGCTCTCATCCCCTTGTAAAAGAGACAGGATTGGGTATATGTAAAATTCACATGCTTGTTAACTAACTTATGTGATTCTCTCTGCCAAAGTAATTGGGGAAAATCTATCATCCAACCCAACCCAGCCCAACCCAATAATAAGCAGGAAGAACAGGAATGTTAATTTAGAGGAACTATATCTATCATCTCTGAAATGACTCAATTCTTTCTTTTCATTCAGCTCCTACTGATTAGAGGATATGTCCCTTAATTTTGACCCCCAAAATACTAGTTCAGTGCATTTTGTTTGACAATTCTTCTCCATGGGACTTCCTTCCCATGTCCAGCCTTGTAAGCTTGAACACATCTTCTCTTGCATGAATTATTTTTTCCTTTTTCTTGCTGTGTATAAGGTGATAATTTACTCACATGTATCCCAGCCTGATAAGTTTTCCCTTCAGTTCTCACTACCTTCAGATTCCTATCACTTTCTTCTAATCTTTTTTCTCTGCTTTGTTGGTGCATCTTGGGGAAGACTTGGTAGAGGCCATAATGGGAAGTTTGAATGATTGTCAGTTTAGTAAAAATCCTATGATAAAGAGCCTCAGTGGTCCAAAGTTTCTTGGACATGAAATCATGGGCTCTATTTTGTCTAGCAATGATTAAAGATGTTTTAGGCCCAGAAACAAATGATAAAGTTGTGAAGGACCTCATGAATGATCAATTCTAACCCCTCATTGTACATACAGATAGGGAAACTGCCCAGAGAGGGCAAGATTACATTTCTTTCACTGTCACAGAAATCCCACAGGGAAAATAACAGGTGAAAGAGATCATCTATTCCAACCAATACCTCAATACAATTCTTTTTACAACACGTCTGACAAGCCTGTTGAAGACCTCAAATAACAGGGAACTCACTACTTATCAAGAAACTGTTAATATTGTCCTTGTTCCCCAACACCAGCATTGTAATAGGATTATCCTTTTCCCCCTTGTTACCAATGAAATTAGAGAGTTATTACCGGCTTAATGGCAGGATTGTCCTTGTCCCCTGGTGCCTTTTATTGTTGGGTATTTCTTTTTTGTTAGGCTTCTGTGACATTCCCTCTTGGTTCATTTACTGCTTTCTGGTAACTCTTTGTCAGTTTCCTCTGCTAGAGCATTGTCTCCATCACTGCCCCTAATTGTGGGTATCTCCAAGAATCTATTCTGGGCCCCTCTCTCTCCTTAATGATCTCATGATCTCTCTTGTATTTAATTATCATTTCTATGCAAACAACTTTCATGTACATACATCCAGCCATGCTCCTAAGACTAGAATCTGCAATCCTATATCCTCAACTGCCTGTTGTAAATTTGGAATTGTCCTAGAGATATTCTAAACTCAATATATCCAAAATTTAGTTAAGATGTTACCTCTTAATTAACAGGTAACATCCTCTTCAAGATGATCAAAAAGCAGTTGGAAACGAGAGACTGGAAATCAGAAGCAAAGTTAGGGCTGGATAAATAGATCTGGGAATTAGGGCTGGATAAATAGATCTGGGAATTACTGGAATAGAGATAATAATTTAATCCATGGAAACTGATAAGGTCCTCAAATGAAATGGTATAGAAGGAGAAGAGAAGAGGATTCAAGATAGAGCTCCATGAGACTCCCATGGTTAGTGAACACAATCTGCTAGAGAAGACAGGATGAAATGGGATCTCTTGAAAGTGTAGAAAAGATTGCCTTGGTAAGGAGAAGGGTCATCTCTTCATGTAAAATGGGTAAAGAAGGAGAGGGGAAAGGGGAGAAAGATATCTTAGTGATAGATGGGGAAGAGGTGAGATCACAGATCCATCTTGAGTATTTGAGTTTAATATACTTAATATATTTAAGTTAATATCTTAAACAAATGTAGTAACAATTACTTGGAGTGTTTCCATGATCCTTTCTGTCTTTTTCTGTGTTTGGTTGTGGGTTTTGTGGTCCTTATTGATATATTTATAGTAAGTGGGTTTTTTAAAAACTTTCTTATATCCTGAATCACTTCATCTAAAATTTCCATATTTCTTAGTATTTTTAAAATGTGTCATTTCTAATAGAATATTATTCATGGGTTGCAGTTTGTTTACTGAGTCCTCTCACTGGGCATAAATTTTTGTTTTTGTTTTGTTATTGCAAATAGTGCTGCTAAGAACATTGTATGACACAGCTCCTTTTGCACCTGTTAAGAAGTTAAAGGATATGGATGCTATTTCTTTTATACTAGTGCTTCATTAATTTCCAAACAGATCAAAATAAATACCTTCCCTTCCTGCTGTCCCTCTCCCCATCCTCATTCTCAGTTATATAGCTATGTACCTCATTTCTCACAGCAATTCTAGCCTTCAATTTTACCCTTTTTTACATACCTGATATAATGGAGGGCA
>JAJPUD010006602.1:115200-125639 GCA_023553655.1 Myrmecobius fasciatus | reverse complement strand
GTGGATTCTTTCAATACCAACTTTGCCTTCTGATTCTAAAACATCAGGGCAATTCTCTTTCATGATTTCCTGGAAGATAACATGAAGGTTCTTTTTTTCATCGTGACTTTCAGGGAGTCCAATAATTCTTAGATTGTCTCTCCTGGATCTGTTTTCCAAGTCAGCTGTTTTTCCTAGGAGATATTTCATATTTTCCTCTATTTTTTCATTTTTTTTTGCTTTTGTTTGACTGATTCTTGAAGTCTTATTGAGTCATTCATTTCAATTTGTTCAATTTTAATTTTTAAGTTATTTCCTTCAGCTATTTTTTTAGCTCCTTTTGTAACTGGCCAATTGAATTTTTTGGTTCATTGCATTCTTTTTCCATTTTGCCAATTTTATTTTTCAGTGAATTGTTGTCTTTTTGCAATTCACTAATTTTGTTTTTCAGTGAATTGTTATCTTTTTCCAATTCACTATTTTTATTTTCTAGTGAGTTGGTGACTTTTTCCAGTTCACCAATTTTGTTTTTCAGTGTATTGTTGTCTTTTACCAATTCACTATTTTTATTTTCCAGTGAGTTGGTGACTTTTTCCAATTCACCAATTTTGTTTTTCAATGAATTTTTGTCTTTTTCCAATTCACTAATTTTGTTTTTCAGTGAATTTTTGTCTTTTTCCGATTCACCAGACTTATTTTCCAGTTTTTCACATCTATTGCAGGGCGATGTTTCCTTCTTGCACTGCTCTCAGTTTATTTCCCCAATCTTCTTCTATCTCTCTTTTGAGATTCTTTATGCAATCTTCCAGGTAATCCTTCTGAAAGGGAGACCAGCTTAAGTCCACCTTTGTGGCTTTATCTGGGATTGTTTTTTGAATCTCAGGATCTGGGGACTGCTCTAGGTTCTCTCCATAAAAGCCGTGTATGGTGAGAGCTCTCTTCTTCTTGCTCCTGATGTTTAGTTGAGGTATCAGTCACCAGCAGGGAATTCTGCAGCAGCAGCAGAAGCAGCAGCGGCAGCAGTGGCAGAGGCTGCAGCAGCAGCAGCAGCAGCAGCAGCAGCAGCAGTGGTGACAGCAGGGGCAGCAGCAGCAGCAGCAGCAGATGAGATTTCAATTTGCCCTGGGGCAGTTTGCCGAGTTGACTTCCGGTCTGGGGCTGATCTGGCTAGATCTGCACTAGGACCACACTTTCAGCTGCTCTCAATCCACCCTTTATCAAAGGTAGACCTGCGAAAGCACCTGCCTGCAAGCAGAGCAAAGTGGCCCAAGGGTCTCCCAGTGACTTCCTGGCAGCCTAAAATTTTCTGATCCGTCCCAGCCCCGGACTTGCACCCCGGCTGCGCACTGGCATCTGAGAGCCGGGAGCTGCTCCATCCCCTGCCCGTCTAAACCTGACCTCAGAAGTTCTTTCAAAGTAGATATTTGATAGAAGTGCGTTGTAGTCCAAGTGTTTGGTGAAGCCCTCACTCCAGAACCAGTTCAGAGGCTCAGTTTGTCTGTGTCTGAGGGAAGGTCTCAGGAGCTTACAGAGAACGCTCTCTGCAGTTCGCCATCTTGGCTCCACCCCCCACAACATATTATTTTCTCTTTTTTTATTGTTTGCTTGCATTTTGTTTCTTTTCTCTGTTTCTTTTTCCTTTTTGATCTGATTTTTCTTCGGCAGCATGATAATTGTAGAAATATGTATAGAAAATTGCATGTGTTTATATTGGATTATTTGCTATCTAGGGGAAGGGATAATGGGAAGGGAGGAAGAAAAAAAATTGAAACACAAGGTTTTGCAAGATTGAATGTTGAAAATTATGCATATGTTTTGAAAATGAGATCTTTCAAAAAGAAAAAAAAAGAAAAGCAAAAGTCAATAGTGCCACAGAATTTCAAAGGACTTAAAAGTCACTAAATGCATTCTGATTGAGAATTCTCATGGCCTCAAACATTCCTAGGTAGGATCACTGAAACTTCCAGAGGGGGAAATGTGGAAAAACTTAAAAAGACATAATGCAACACATTTCAACTTTTGAACATGTCTAACTATGCCCCCGTTATATTACACTTCAAATGGTCTTTTTGTATATTCCACTTGTGGCTTCTAATTTTATGTTCTGGAGCCAACCAGGAAAAAAAAAAAACTGATCATACATCACCTTGAAGCTGTAGATATTAAGTGTCCTAAGAAAATATTTGGGAAATGAATGAAAAATAAAATAAATGAAAAAATACATGAGCACAGAAATAGATAAATAAAAAAAATCAAGCCACATCAATCTTAAGTCACTTTAAATTTTTTAAAGAAAACATGTGTATATATCTTTTATATTGTTTAAATTTCCTCCTGTGGCCCCCTTCCTCTTCTCACAAAAAAGCAAATAATTCCACTGAAAATTGTTGACTATTATTGTTTTGTTTCCTTTTGGGACTAGTGCTTGACTGGCATCAGTACTATTAACTGGCTCAAGTACTTTAAATGGAATGGAAAAGGAAATAACTCTTTTGTTCATTTTCACTTGAGTTGGGGTTTTGAATTTAGTTTTTTGCCACTGAAAAGGTGTTTAGAAACTTGTGAACAAAGACAATCTTTTTCTCCCTGCTAGGCAACGAAATGATGACAACAAGGTTGTGAGAGATGTGATGTTTCCTTTAATAATAGCTTTCCAAAGGATGGACAGATGTAATGGACAGATGGGTGGACTAACTGAACTAAGGGCATTATTAGCTGCTCAGACATTTTTTGAATGTCAGCCAAAATGACTGAAACATGGCAATTGAGTGCTCTGGAACACATTCCCAGGGGATAAAAAGCTCAATGCATAGGATAAAATTGTGGCATTTTTATTCCACGACTGAAAGAATGGTACAAGGTGCAGCCTTTCTCCTAAAGTGATGTTTTTAGCTAAGTTCCCAATTGGGTTGCTGTATTGAAGTGCCCTTTGATCCCACATTGGAAAAATAAAATAAAATAAAATAGATGCCACCAACATTTGCCTTTCCCCCTCTCAATCATGTGAATAATTTTAGCTCACTAAGAGCCCAAACTGAAGACCTAAAAGTTGATTTTTGTTGTTATTGTCATCATTGTTGTTTTCAGATGAAACAAAAAGCAATGACAATAAATCAGAAAGTTTGACCATAGTGTGACATTTAGTGAGGGAGGAACAGAAAATCTAATTCCAGGACCTAGTGATAAAGCAATAAAGGTAGATAGAGCTTCATCTCTGCATTAAATACATGCTAATTGGAAATAAACTTTAAGTTACCCAGAAGAAGGTCAGGTTATATGATCCAAAACATAATGGTGAATAACACTGGAGAAAACAATCTGCTTTCTAACATGACAAGGATTATTTGCAGTTAATAAGGGGAGGAGAGGAGAAGGCCAGCTATTTCTGTTATCCTTGGCTTCACCTAGAACAAAAAAAAGGAAGTATTCCTGCTGCCTGTAAGCTCCTCACTTTCTTTGTGGTCATTATATCTTAGTTATATCTTTGTGATGAAATCTGTCATTACTGACTTTATTGACATTAAAGTTGATTTATGTGTGTGCCTGGTGAATAAAGACTGCTTTATGTGACCTGCATGCATTCAGTGTTCCTGAAGTACTTGAGATGGTAAGTGCAGCTCTTACTTAATTGTCTTTTACTGGTTCACTTACCCTCTAATCTCAGTTGATGGGAGTTGGGGAGAATACTATTTCTCTCTCTAGGCAAGTGATAATGGAGAACTGTTGGCCATAAAGTATTTGTTGCTGCTGTAGGATATTGAAATTGAAGAAAAATAACTAAATTCAGACTTTCTAAGTAGCTCATGGTCACATTTAATAATTGTAAGACAGGACTTGAACACACATCTCTTCCAACTCCAGGTGCAGCTCGCCGTCCCTCATTATATCACTCTGTTTTTCACTAAATTTCCCATACTGTTATCAATTATAAGATTGAGAAGATTAGTAAGAATAAATGACCTGTCCCCAGTGTAATGATTTCCTAAATGTTTAGCTAAGTCCTGTAAACAATAATATTTCATATCTTTCTATATACATACACACATGTTTTGCAGAACACAATTTGCTTTCTTCTTCTTAGCAACATCTCTTACTGTGACATGAGAACTAATAACATGATCTCCTAATCATGTTGTACAATCCAGCTGGAAGAAACCAAATATCAAATGGGACCTAGGTCTATGGTGCCAAAATTTTGGGGGCTGAAGCAAGAAATATGTTATATTCAGTTTTTTTTTTACTTACGATCTGTTCTCTAATGCTAAGGAAGAGAGTAAAAAAGAGACCGTTATTACTTCCCCCAAATTTAGACCTACTTTATAGAATATTGCTTCTCTTCAAAAGCACCCTTACATTAATCACTTTGCTAAGGAAATGGAGCTTCAAACTCTCATTCCTGATAGTTCAGACTTCAGAATCTTTCACATGATCTATTCCCAAGCCATAGAAATGGACAATGAGGTTCTAAAATGAAGTCCTGAGGTAATTCAGAAAGATTGTCAAGTATGTTAATGCAAGGCAGGCAGAACATTGTAAAATATAATTCTTTAAAGAAGATAATTCAGAAAGTTTTATACTTCCTGTTTTTTTTCCCTTTTGCTGTACTCATAAGAGAGCATGTGTTGATGTGAATCTAAGATTTATTATATTTTTAAAACAAAAATAAATTGTGGAGCAATCCCCTTGGACAGAGAATATCCTTTACTTCAGTCCCTAATTTTATTAAGCATCTATCTGATTGGGATATGAAGTTTTCTTAAGGCAAAATATCTAACTTTCAAGTATATAGCTGAATAAAAAGCTTTTTCAGTTATTTATAGGATACAATGATATCTCATAAATACGTAAGAAAGTGAAGAAAAATGTTTTGCAACTTCAAGGAGGAGTAGCACAAGGAAGATCACTAATAATTAAAAAACATCAGGGAAACCTACAAGGTAGTATTTAATTTGGACTTTAAAAAATGGTAAGATTTCAATAATAAAGAGTAACTGTGTGTGAACCAGTTGGGATTGAGAGGTACAGAACCTGGGACATTTCAAGCACAAAAATAGCATGAATGAAGGTATAGAGATGAAATTACATATGTAAAATGACTATGGAATAAATGCAGAAAAGCATAATGTAATAATTGGAAGGAATAGATAGAGTTAGGTTGTGAAGAGTCCTAACAATTAGGCTGTTTGAATTTCACATAGTAAACTATTTGTGAACTATTGATGAATTTTTAGTAGATGAACAACATGACCAGTCTGGCAATAATGTAAAGGATGATTTCTTTTTTCTCCCATCATGAAAAGTGAAGGAGGAAATAGAGTCAGAAAGAATTATTAGTTGGGAAACATAATATTGGTCCAGGAAGCTGGAAATGAGGGTCTAGGATACAATGGTAATCATAGCAATAGAGAAGATACAAGAGTAATAAAAGATGAGATCTAAGATGGAAGAGATATTATAGAAACAAAATCCACAGGACCTGCTAAATAATTGAATAAGAAAGCATAATACGTAGTTAAAATTAAAAGCCTCAAAAATAAGCCTCCTAATTTTTTTTTTAGATGAGCTTTGGAAAGTTAAGCGATTGAAGATGGTGGAGTAAAGAAGCTCTCAGTAGAACTCTCTCAATATTCCCCTCCAAGTAACTTTAAATAATGCCTAAAATCAAATTCTGAAATGGCACTACAAAAGTTCAGAGTGAAACATTCTTCTAGCTCACAAAAACATAGAAAGTCAGAAAAAGAGATCTATGGCCAAAGGAGGCAGGTAGTCTACAGCTGATATAGATGAAACATACAAGTAGGATTAAGTGATGATGACAGAAGTAGTAACAATAAGGAGCTTTCAAGCTAGAGATGGTGAGAAGATTTGACAACTGTTGAGAAATATATTACATGGTACTGTTTGTCAGCTCCATTAACTAAAGCACTTTTGGGTCAAAATTTAACACGGAATGGAACATTTTCAATCAAGAGGAAGTTGAAGATTCTGGGAAGATGGTGTAGCAGATCAATAAATTTCAGATTCTTTAGATTTCCTCCACAAACAGAACACATTTGTGCCTCAGGAAGGACAAAGACTGATGAAACCCAAAGATTTAGAACAGAACAACCCAACTCCTGGGACAACTGAAGGAGACCAGAAGACTGACCCCAGACCAGGATAAACCAGTGAGAATTGCAAACACCTCCAGGACAGCTCCACAGAAACAGCAAGTGGGGATCCCTGGGATTAAATGAGTTTGACTGGAGCCTCAGACAGAACCACAGGAACTTTTACTTCCTGAATTTCATGTGGAGTCTGGGAAGACTGAGGAAACCTCAGTTGATCAGGAACTCCAAGCCCAGCTGTGCTACAGAGTTGAGGCCCTGGGTGAGAAGAGACCATCACAGCCAGTGAGTGAAGCGACAGTGGAGCAAAGATGCTGCTGGGTGCTGAAACTTGCAATACGGTGGAACTTTTCTTTTGGGGTTCCAGGTCAGAGGGGAGTGCGGAAATGAAGCTAGAGGCACCATACTTCACCACCCCACAATTAAAAGTCTTTACAATAATACTTATTTTAAAAGTAAACTGAAAAATTAAAAAAAACAACATAAAAGAAACTTATTATGGGAATAGAGAAGACCTCTATATTCAAGGGAGGACAATAAAGTAAAAAAAATCCTTTTGTACTCCAAAGAGTAACATTAAATGGTTATCTATCCAAAGAGAATTTATAGAACTCAAAGAATACTTTTAAAATCAAGAAAAAAAATAAAAACCATCAAGAAGAATGAGATTGTAAAAAAAGTTAACCAACAAGAAAAACAGGTGCTTTTAAAAATTGTTATGCATTTTTTAAATATAAGGTACATATGATATTCATAGTTTCACATATAATCATCTTGTTCTAGTCTTTGCATTATATATGATTATAAAAAATGTCCAGAGTTTATTAGAATTGCTTTGGATCATTGAACCACTGAGAAGAACCAAGCCTTTCATAGGTGATCATCACAAATTGTTGCTATTATCGTATACAATGTATTTGTGATTCTGCTTCTTTTGCTAAGCATCAGTTTGTGTAAATCTTTCCAGCCCTTTCTAAAATCAGCTTGTTCATCACTTTTTATAAAACAATAATATTCATTTACCTTCATATGCCAAAACTTGTTTGGTCTTTCCCCAATTGATGGGCATCTACTCATTTTCCAATAACATATACGTTTTTTTTATTAAAGCTTTTTCAAAACATATGCATAGCTCATTTTCAACATTCACCCTTGCAAAACTTTGTGTTTCAAATTTTTCCCTCATTTCCCTCATCCCTTCCCTTAGGTGGCAAGTAATCTAATATATGTTAAACATGTGCAAAATCTTCTACACACATTTCCACAATTATCATGATGCAGAAGAAAAGTCAGATTAAAAAGAAAAAAAAATGAGAAAAAACAAAATGAAAAACAAACAACAAAAAGTGAAAGTACTATGCTGTGGTTCACACTCAGTCCCCACAGTCTTCTGTCTGGTTACAGATGACTCTGTTCATTGCAAGACCATTGGATCTGGCCTGAATGTCTCATTTTGAAAGAGTCATGTCCAACAGAATAAATCATCATATAATATTGATGTTGCTGGTTCTGATCACTTCGCTTAGCCATCAGTTCATATAAGTCCTTCCAGGCCTCTCTAAAATCATCCTGTTGATAATTTCTTATAAAACAATAATAACATTGTTATATAACATTCATATACTATAACTTATTCAAGCATTTTCCAACTGATGGGCATCCACTCAGAGTCCAGTTTCTTGCCACAGCAAAAAGAGCTGCCATAAACATTTTTGCACATGTTCTTCCCTTTCCCTCCTTTATGATTTCTTTGGTATATAGGTCCAGTAGACACACTGCTGCATCAAATGGTATGCACAATTTAATACCACTTTGAACATAGTTCTGAATTCCTAGTTTATTACTTTCTTTCTAATTTTGTATGCATTGTTTTTTTTTGGCAGAAACTTATAAACTTAATCAAAATTATCCATTTTGCATTCTATAATGTCCTCCAGTTCTTCTTTGACCACAAATTCCTTCCTTCTCCACAAAACTGAGAGGTAGAGCATCTTTTGTTCTTCTATTATATCATTATTTTTAAATCATGAACACAATTTGACCTTATCTTGCAATTTACTTAAATGTACCTCTAAGAATTTGGATGCTATACCAGTTAGTGCAATATATGTTTAATATTGATGTTCTTCATCATCTATGGTACCTTTTAGTAAGATGTAGTTTTCTTCCTTATCTCTTTTCATAAGGTCTATTTTTGTTTTTGCTTGATTTGAAATCAAGATCATTATCTGTTATTTTTTAATTTCAGATGTAGCATAATATATTTTGCTCCAGCCTTTTACATTTACTCTGTATATATCTCTCTGCTTTAAATGTATTTCTTGTAAATAACAAGTAAGATTCTGGCTTTTAATCCACTCTGCTATCCATTTCTGTTTTATGGAAGAGTTCATTTTATTCACATTCAGAGGAAATTGCTAACTCTGTATTTCCTGCTATCCTATTTTCTCCAAGTTATACTTTTCTCTCTCCTTTTCCTCCTCACCAGTGTTTTTCTTCTGACCACCACCTCCTTCAATCTGCCCTTCCTTTTTTCAGTCCCTCTCTTTTTTATACCTTTCCCCTTATACTTCTACCCTCTTTTCTGTTACCCTTTCCCTTTTCTTTCCCTTTTCCCCTTTTAATTCCCTTTGGGTGAGACAAATTTCTATATAAAAATATGTATGTTATTCCCTCTTTGAGTCAAATCTTAGAAATTAAGTTCCAAAAAGTACTTACCTCCCTTCCTTCTGCTCCTCAATTGTAATGTCTTTTTTTTTGCCTCTTCATGTGATGTAATTTACTTCATTTCCCTCCCCTTTCCTCTTCTTCTTGTACAATCCCTTTTCCTCCCCTAGTTTCCTTTTTTATATCATCACATTAAAGTCAACTTATTCCCACATCCTGTAAGTATACCCCTTCTAACTGTCCTGACAACGATACAGTTCTTAAAAATTATACATATCATCTTTCCATATGGGGGTATAAACATTTTAACTTGTTAAAAAAAAAACATGTTTTTCCTTCCCTTTTACCTTTTCATGTTTCTTTTGAATCTTATATTTGAAAATCAAATTTTCTGGTCAGCTCTAGTCTTTTCATATTTTA
This sequence comes from Myrmecobius fasciatus, assembly GCA_023553655.1. Lineage (NCBI taxonomy): Eukaryota > Metazoa > Chordata > Mammalia > Dasyuromorphia > Myrmecobiidae > Myrmecobius > Myrmecobius fasciatus. The sequence continues at coordinate 116,466 of JAJPUD010006602.1, read as the reverse complement.
TTGAATGCTCATCTTTTCTCCTGAAAGATAATGCTTAGTTTTGCTGGGTAGTTGATTCTTTGTTACCTCCTGGCTATCATATTCTAGGCCTTTTGATAATTTAAAGTGGAAGCTTGTAGGTCCTGGATGATCTTATTTGTGGTTCCTTGATATTTTGTTTGTTTCTTTCTGGCTGTTTGTGGTATTTTCTCATTGATATAATTCTGGAATTTAGCTGGAATATTCCTTGAAATTTCCATTTGAGATCTCTTTTGGGAGGTGATAGGTGGATTCTTTCAATGACTATTTTACCTTTTGTTTTTAAGATATCAAAGCAGTTTTCCTTGATGATATCTTGAAACAAGTTGTCTAAGCTCTTTTTTTTTATCATGACTTTCAAGAAGTCCAATTATTCTTAGATTGTATCTCCTAGATCTATTTTCTAGTTCAGTTTTTCCAATGAGCTATTTTACATTTTTTCCTATTTTTTCTTTTCTTTCATTTTTTTTGCTTTTGTATGACTGATTCTTGAAGTCTCATTGAGTTATTCACTTCCATTTGTCCAATTCTAATTTTAATGAGTCATCTTCAATCATTTGTTTTTTACCACCGCTTGCATTTGACCAAGTTTGCTTTCAAGAAGTTGTTTTGTTCAGTATATGTTTATATATATATATATATATATGTATATATGTATATATGTATATAAAATGCCAAATAAGGCAGACATTTTCAAGATATCTTGAGCTGGAAAATTATTGCACTCTGAATGTTTGTAGGCTCTTTCACTCCAAAATCCATTAAGAGGATTATCTAACATTAGTTCTGAGGGTATCTGAAGAGAGGTCAGGTAAAGTTCTGTTTACTCTCTACCGTCTTGGTTCTGCCTCCTCCCCCCAAAAAGAACAAAAACTCACAATTTGACTAATACTGCTGCCAGAGTTGGAAAAGAATATGGAAGAAATTAGGCATAGAATTCTCACATCCTGTTCCAAGACGAAGTCAAAATGTGTTCATGATTTAGATATAAATGGCTATATTAAAAGCAAATAGGAGATCAAGGGATAATTTACTTGACAAATTTGTGAAGAGTGAAATTAATGAGAAAACAAATGACATTATGAAATGAAAATGTATAATTTTGATTACATTATATGACAAAATTTTTTCAGAAGCAGAACCAATTCAATTAAAATTAGAAAGGAAGCAGAAAGCTGGGGAAAAATTACAGTGTTTCTGATTATATATATATATATATATATATATATATATATATATAGAGAGAGA
>JAJPUD010006602.1:73402-115100 GCA_023553655.1 Myrmecobius fasciatus | reverse complement strand
AAATTAAAACAACTCTGAGGTCCTACCTTATATCTATCAGATTGACTAAGATGATATGAAAAAATAATGATGAAAGTTATAAGGTATATGGGAGAACTGGAACACCAATGCATTGTTGGTGGAGTTGGGAACCGATCCAAATTTTCTGGAGAGGAGTTTGGAGCTGGGCCTAAAGGTGTTTTTTTGTTTTTGTTTTTGTTTTTGTTTTTTGGTTTTTTTTTTTTTTTTGTTGAGGCAATTGGGGTTAAGTGACTTGTCCAGGGTCACACAGCTAGGAAGTGTTAAGTGTCTGAGTCCACATTTAAACTCAAGTGTTCCTGACTTCAGGGCTAGTGCTCTATCCACTACGCCACCTAGATGCCCTGCCTAAAGTATTTTTATCCAGCAGTGTTACTACTAGGTATGTATCCCAAAGAAATCATAAAAAATGAATAAAGGACCCCTATGTACAAAAAAAATGTAGCAGTTGTTTTTGTGGTAGCAAGGAATTGGAAACTGAGGGAATGCCCATCAATTTGTGAATGGCTAAACAAGTTGTTGCATATGAATATAATGGAATATTATTGTTCTTTAAGAAATGGTCAGACTTCTGAAATACTTGTAAAGACAGTTGCAAATTAATGCAAAGTGAAGACAACCAAACCAGGAGAACAACCTATACAAAAACAGCAAGATTATGTGATGATCAACTGTGATAGACTCAGCTTTTCTCAGCAAGATAATAAATTAATAAAATTTTAAAAGACTCTTGTTGTAAAATGCTTTCCAAACTCAGAGAAAGAAATTTGGAGTCTGACTGCAGATTGAAGCATACTATTTTCACATTTTTAATGGAAATGTAAATCTCATAAAAATGAATGTTGAAAACTAAAATATTTAGATGTTATGTCATTTGGTGCATGTTTATTTCATTTTGATATTACTTCATTGTTTCTGGTCCCTTATTAGAAAAATTCAGTTTCCCTGCTTCTCTCTTATTAGGTATATTTCTGCTTTTTTTTTTTTAAATCTGAGATCATGATTGCCAATCCTGTCTTTTTTATTTTATCTGAAGCATAATAAATTCTGCTCCATTACATACTTTTAATTCCGTGCCTCACTGTTTCAAATGTGTTTCTTATATACCCCATATTTTAGGATTCTGGTTTTGAATCCATTCCACAACCTGCTTTAATAGATGAGTTCATCTCATTCGTATTCACAGTACAGAACTGTGTACTTCCCTCCATTGTATCTTCTGTTTATCTTTTTCTCTTTTTCTCCTGTCATCCTCTAAAGTATGTTTAGTGTTTGACTACTGTCTTCTCTTTTTTCCTCAATTTCCACACACATACACACTTTTTTGTATCTCTTTCCCTTCTTACTTGCCTGGTAGATAAGATATATTTCTATTACCGAGTATGAATGTGCGTGTAGGTTTTTTTTGAACTAATTTATATGACAATCAAGCATTTCCCTATCCTCACCATTTCCCTCTTTGCTGTAAAAGCTCTTTCTTGCACCCTTCTTTTATGCAAGATAATTTTTCTCATTCTTCCTCTTTTTCATTCTTCCAGGGTGTTCCTCTTTCTTGCCTATTCATATTATTATATCATTCCAACATAATTCCTTTATGTACCTTCTATGTCACTTTCCTCTACCTGCCCTTATTATAAAGTTCTCAAAATTTATATAGGTCATCTTTTCAGATAGGAATGTAAATAGTTTTTAATATTAATGAGCTTATTTCCCATTTTGTTTGCCTTTTTATGCTTTTGAGTTTTGTATTTGAAAGTCAAATCTTCTATTAAATGCTATTTTTTCATTAGGATTTTTTGAATATTCTCTATTTGACTAAATATCCATTTTTTTTCCTTGAAAGATTATATTCAGTTTTACTGGGTAGATTTTTCTTGGTTGTAATAGCATTCTATTGCTTTCTAGAACATCATATTCCATGTCTTCCATTCCTTAAAAGTGATAGATAGCAAATCATGTGCAATTCCAAGGTATTTTCATGACTTCTGATTGAAAAAGTTTTCTCTTTGACCTGGGAGCTCTTGAATTGGATTACTGAGTATTCTTTTTAGGTGTAATTTTTAGTAGGTGCCATTATTACTCTTTAATATTGTTTTCACACTTGAAGTCTGATTTTTAACTCCCCTCCTTCATAATCTTGCTCTATTTTCTATTTGTATTTGCTTTGTGGTTGTTTTTTATGTTTTTGTTATCAAAACATTAAACCTCAACCTTTTCTCTAATTAATTCCATCTATATAACTTATAAGAAACTCACATTTTGTGTCTCAAAAGAGAAAACATTGCTCAGGTTCCTTCTTCCTAACTATATTCTTAACATATTCCCTTTAGTCATGAGCTTCCCCTTCCTCTTTAGCAACAGAGAAGATGGAGAGAAAAAATTCATACTAGATATATTTCTCCTCTTTGTCTGGGCCAGTATGAACTCCCTTTTCCTCCATATAGAATGATAACTAAATCATATGATAGATTCATTTATTTTTTTTAGGACATTGAATCTTAAAGTGACTTTGACCCTTCCTTTGTCTGGAACTTTTAAAGATTTCAACAGGTTAGAGAGGTAATGTGATTTATTGGAAAGAGGGCCAACTTGCCATCAAAAAAACCTAGTTTTGGATTCTGTTATGTGATGCTGGAGAGCCACTAAACCTTTATGGGCTTTCCTCATATAAAATGAGGATATGTATACCTATGCCATGTAAGTCACAAGGTTGTTGCAAGAATCAAAGGAGCTAATAATAAATTGTTTTGTAACTATAAAATGTCACTTAAGGGTATCATTATTATTAAATGTAATTATGCAGTTCTTTCCTCATAGAAGGCAGTTTCCTCACTAGAAGTAAAAAATGTGGTTCTTGGTCTTGAATCTTTCACAGTTTAATATGTTTAATCCATAGTAATTAGGAAAACACCAAGCTCATTGTTCCTTTTCTTCATTAGTGACAGATGTGTGAGCCAATAATTATTTAGGGCCAGGAAACTGCTATGTATAAAATGCTATTTATAAGGCTTCACTCTTTATATTTCTTGTTTGCCAGTGTTCCCTAGATGGGACACATAACTCAATAGTTCATATTAAAAACTCAAGGCTATTATATGTAGCAGCTATCTGGTAGCATGTTACATGAAGCATTGATTAAAAAATAACACTCAAGGCTATTATATGCAGCAGCTATCTGGTAGCATGTTACATGAAGCATTGATTAAAAAATAACAATCTCACAGATGTAAAGTCCATTATGAGATCAAGTCAAGTTTCTTATAAAGAGAAATACTTATTAAAAGTAACTATTCTTCAACAAAGCTGACCTCAAATGCTAGTATGTCACAAACCATAAGATTTTTTAAAAATCCAATAACAAGTTTCCCTACTGTGGTTTCAATTGCATTTTCAGCTCTCCTACAGAGTTTTGATTCAGACTGAGGTAGTGCAGATGGTTTATGTCCAAAGAGGGTTAAAATGGCATATCTTGATACCAGAGCTACCAGTCAGTCTTTCAATATTGGTCAAATTGATTATTTGTTCAACTCTCCAGTTCACTTGGCTTGTGTATATGTAGCCTTAAGTGTGATATTAAACTGCCCTTTTGCTTCTCTTTTTTAAGGAATTTAATGAGATAATTCATTTTATGTCATTCATATTTTTAAAAAATTACATGTACATTAATTCCCTATAATCTCTTTTCTTTCTCATGAGTCTACTGAAATTTCTCTTCTATCAGCTTTTAAATTTCTAAGTCTAATGGTCTTTTCTCCAGCTTCATCATCATATCCATTCATTTTTTATATAATTTGCCAATGTTGACCACCAAACATGTGTATGTATGTGTATATGTGTTACATGCATATGTATTATATATGTATCTAATACATATAAAGCTATTGATGACTACACATATACTTCCATATATACACACACACACACACACACATTTTCTCTCCTTGACTTTGATGACACTGTTTTCTTCTGTTTCATCTAAACTCAAATACCTCTCTCATAATCCCTTCCTGAAATCTTTTTTTAGATCTTTTTTTCCTTCCTTCTACTCTATCTTTAGATTATCTCATTCTGATGACTTTAATTATAATCTATATGTAGAGGACTCTAAAACTGATATATCTAATCCTTGTCTCCCATTTTTACCTCCAGCTTTATATTCCAGACTTCAGAACATCTCCCTCTCAATGACTCAACACTTCAACTCAAAGGAGTACAACTGATGGTATATAGACTATAATAAAAGCTAAAACCAAATTATGATAAATATTGAAAAAAGAAGGGAAAGAAAGAAACCTTTGCACTGAAAGGTATCAGGGAATAAAAATTCCAAAACAATTTTGTAGCATTTTACTTTGCTTGTCAACCAAAAATCTGCAAATAATCAAATCTAGACTGTATTGGAAAAACTTGATTTATTAAAAAGCCTCAAATATTTGAAAATATTGCAAATTGAATCATGATTCTAAAACTTATAAAGAGAAATTCATTTTGCAGTTTTATTTTACATACTTTTTAGCCAATAACACAAGACCCAACTTGGAATCATTCAGGATTTGATTCAGAACCTAAGTGATGAACTTCTGTTATCCCACTGTGATGAAATGAATTTGTCTATGTTTTCAGAGCTCAATCTGCATAACTTTGTATGGAAAATGTGCCTTCAGATGGAGGCCCACAAACACTAACTTCAATTATACCCAGGAAAGCATGGATTTTAGTGGGCAGAGAGTTTTTCTCTCGTCTCCAGATATGCTGGCTTGCTTGTGAAACAAATTATAGCAGTACTAGAATAGGCCTTTTAAGCAGCCCCCTGATTGTTGTAGGGGAAGAGATCCCTTGGTTTTGAGGTTGTTTTATCATAAAAGTAAGATGGTTTTATTTGATTCTAGCTGAGAGAAGCTGAGTTTTCTTTCCAATAAAAGTGAATGTTAAACTTGATTAGGGAGATGGGAAAATCACTCTGGGAGAGAAGAATCTGACAGGTGGAGCTTTGGCTGATAGTAGAAGGTAGTCAGGTGTGGAGTAATCTGGGTTTCAAAGGAACCAAAAGACATTTTCAGATGTCTCCCTAATGTGCCAGCCAAAGGCACATTTCCCATTCCCTCTCTGTGCCCAGCAGAAACAGAAGCCACATTGAAATGGGATTTAGGTCTCAATTTTCTTCACTGTTAAGCCTAGAGCTTAATTCAGGCAGGATCTTACAGGAAATTTTTTTTAAGGCTACAAAATATAGGTGCCTTTTCCTGAGGCAGTGTTGTAACCAGAAGAAATGAGAAATCCTTTTTTTTTCTGACTCTATAAATAGCTTTGAGGTTTCATTTCTGTATTACACAAAGTAGGTGGTTGTTTGCTTTAATCTTTAAAGTTTTAGAAAAAAAGTTCTGTGATTTTACTATAATTATCTTGAAAGAAAAGGAAACTTGTGGTTTCCAGTGGTAAAAAAAAAAAAATAATGGAAGATTATTTACTTTGGGAACACTAATTACATTAGCAAAGAATGTTTTTTGGGCTACCAGGGCTAAGAACCAAGATTTTTCTATATTCATTGCTTCCTAAAATTTCTTTCCATTTTTCCTGTTTTTTATTGCCAACTCAGTAAACATGATAAAAACAAAAGCTATCTCAAACTAGATTCTGCAGTGATTTTTTTTTTTTTTTTTGGTTTCTAGCCATAAAGCTTTGCTGCCACAAGGTGGGAGTAAAACGTTTGGACAGTTTCAGAATTGTCCTTTACTTTTAAAGTTGGTAAGAATACAGACAAAACCACAATAAAGAAGCAAGCAATCAAAATCTAAAGTGTAAAATAAGTTTACTTACATATATTTAGTGGGTTACAAATTCATCAGGACTTTGTCTTTTTATTATAAAGATTAGTAATTAAAATATGACAAATATGTTTTTTTTGATTACCATACATGAAAAACACAAAATGCCCTAAACCTTGAGGCAGACATTATATATATTTAGCCATGAAGCTCATAATTACTAAGAAAAATCTCTCATATCACAGAGATGTAGATAAAATGGTGGTAGAACTAGATATGTAAAATGGATTCAAAAATGTCTTACACAAATTTCTTCTATCAGTAGATTATTACAGAATGAATAAAATGCCAACTTGGGGAAGTATATTATCTAGGAATGTTTTACAATGAATCTTAAGATATTGGAAAGTAGAGAGGGAGTTAAAAAATCAAAACACTCTCCATTTATTCCTGACTCCAGATTGAATGCCATATAAGATATTATATATAGTATTTTACTTGAAGTTGCTTCATATTTAATCATTTTAATAACTCTACAGCCCAAAAGGTTTTATTAAACCCACTTTGAAGTACAAATGTTAAACTGGACAACTTGTGTATACTTGTCCATATGTGGACATATACAGTCTCAGGCTGAGAGTTGCAAGCAAAGTTCTCTAGGAAATAGTGACATGCAGAGGTGACAATGATAAGCCCAAGGGACAGCAAGTGATTCTAAGTAAAGAAGGCTGCCGCTTCCCTTGTATAAGAAGATGTAAGGGTGGAGAAAAGCCATAGATTGTTTTTGCCAATTTCAATTGTTTGGCCTACTATACATGAATAAAGATTGGACTAATGGAACTGTTGCTGTTGCTGATGCTATTACTTTTACTCAAACAGCTCTTTTTTTCTACTGATTCCCACATATACAACAGACCCAAGACCACATAGCTTGCATCAGTTTTCTCCTTTTTTTACTCCCCAGTGACAGCAGTGGCAGGATAAGACACAGTAGTGCCTCAGGCCGTAGGATTGATGCTCTGCTGAAGGGATGTGCAGAGGCTCAAAGAAAAGATAAAGTTTTTAGAGCACAAATTCTGTTGTCCAGGTTTGATAGAAAGTTACATTTTTACATAAAACTGCGTGTGTATATATGAGAGAGAGATACAGACAGACAGCCAGACAGATTAGGTGGATATTTTTGAATTTCATATGTTTTGGGATCAAGTCACTCAGAGAAGAAATTGTAATGATGCTTGGGACCAAGCATCATTTTTAGAAAAGCTGTAAAAGTTGAGACTGATAGAGCATAATTTAATTAATCCTTTTCTCTAAAGCATATGTCCTACCAGAAAATCATTTCCTATTTCCAACTCACAAGGGCATTCTTGGTTTTATCTTAAGGGTATTGTTCACAGTATGAAATTTGTGGACATTTGTGGGATTCTAGTAGAATGCAGTTTATTATATAATTCTTACTAATTGTTTTGCTTCCATGCTATCTACTTCAACTTAAAGTTCTTTATGTATGGAGTTTATTCACCTTTATATTCTAATATTTCAAATAGTGCCTTACACATAACCAATATGTCTGGGATTATTAAATTGAAAGTAGAGTTATTATTTCAAGTCAATTTAGATAATAAAAAGAACACGTCATCCTTTGGAATGGATGTAAAGACCAATTTCATAAACCACTTTGGGGAATCATTGTAATTATGATTGATTCTTCACTTTCTTTCTCCCTTTCCATATCCCTTTCCACATCCAAGACAATTTCCATGTCCTGATTATTCTGCATCCATCATGGATTTAGGCTTTCCTTACTTTCTCTCTACTCTCATGTTTAACACCCCATTTGAAAGTTTTATCCCTTTCTATCTGAACCCTTTACATCCCTCCTTAACTAGACTTGGGGTTTATATTTTTTCTCCTTCTTCTTAGAATGACCCAAATATTCTTTCTAAAGTAAAACATGATATCATTCATATGTTAAAGAATATTGACCTGTTTATTTTCCAAAATAAAAAATTATTTTATATATAAAAGTACTTTATAATATTTAATCCTATTTGTTTTTGTTAAGTGTTTTTAATAGAACTGGATTTATATTTGGTGTGCATACTGTAAACCACTTAGACAGAAATATGAGAAGTAGAGGGAAAAAATCACAAGACTAGTAGAAAGGTGCCTTTAATTATCCAGAAACATGCTAGAGCTGTTTGGGAAAAGGAGAGCAATTAATAACTTCTTGATTTGTCTTAATGAATAAAATCATCCTTCAAAAGTCAGGAGAACTAAGTGGAAAATCTATAGTGGTTAAGATTATCACAAACAGGTTGCTAGGTTGGAAATGGTGGGGACATAAGGAAGAAATGACTTGCTTTCTGCTAGCATTCATGATGGAGAAGAGGAGAACTGATATTACTCTGAGAAGCACTCTATTTTTAGAGAATATAATTTCCAAGGATCCTAGATATAAATTTCTACATAAGTAGTTAACCCAAAAAGAAAAGGGATCTCTTAGAATGGAATTAGAAAGATAAAAGGGAATCAGTTTCAGTGAACAGAAAAAAAAAGGAGGTGACTAAAAGGTCTTATATGTAAGCACAGGATTGCACATCAACAAATGTACATTTTTTTAGAGATTTAAAGTAGAATAAAATGATGCAGTGAATAGAACACTATACCTGTAGTCAAGAAGACTCAAGTTCAAGTATGGCCTCATACTCTAGCTCTATCATGTCCAAATTTCTCTCAGACTCACTTTTCTTCATCTACAAAATGGGTATGAAACAACTTATTCCCCAGGGTCATTGTGATAATAAAAATAAAAATTGTGAAAACAAAATATTTATGTTTTAATTAAGAGATATGCCACAAGTAGAACAAAAATAAACATCAGCATGGCACACTCCTGAAATAGTCTCAGAAGTATTAAAGCTCAGAATAAGTCAAATCTGGAATAGGAAGCAAAGAACACACATCCTCACTCACAAAATATTTAACCATTGAGGTATCCTATCATATAAAACAAATTGGCCAAGATGACAAAAGATTAGAATTATCAAATTTTGTGAATATAGGCTTAGAAGTACTTTGTTGGTAGACTTGTAAAAAAACATTTTTGTTTCATGTTTTTTTAACTTATTATCCAGTTTGTGACATTTGTTTTCATAAAATTTTGATTTCCATATTTTTTCTCCTGTCCTCGCTTTCTCCCTCCCTAAAAGATCAAGCAATCTAATATGAGTTGTATATGTAGAGTCATATTAAACATATTTCCACATTAGTTATGTGAAAAAAAAATCATAATGAAGTTACCAACAAAACAATATCCATAATGACTACAACAATGTAAATGAAAAGAACAATTATAATTTTAAATGTTTCAAAATGTAAAAGAAAAAACATTTCCAGAGAAGAGATTTGAAATTCACCTCCTACCAATTCTTTGCAGAAGTAGGAGGTACAGAACATTGCATGTGTTTTCATATCAATTTTTGATGTTATTGATCACATTTGTTGATGTTTTTTTCACCTTTTCTTTTTCTTTTAAAATTATTTGTTGTATGGGATGGTTGAGAAGGAATAGGGAATAATGCAGTGGGGAATTTAAGCAATACAGAAACAAAATACATCAGTGAAAAAAATTTAAAGGGTTATTTTTCCTTTATTTTTTTAGTTCTATTGGGAAATGGAGAAGGATCAAAGAATGAGCAGGCTTGATGTTTTGGGAGAATGATGAAAACAGAACAAAGTGAGAAAACAGAGTTGTTTATTTTGTGTTTTGCTTCTGCTTTCTCTGCAAAGAAAAATAATTTTTGTACTAAAAGTGACAGCACAAATATTGGTAACATATAGTTGATATTGAAGATTAATCAAACAAATCATAAGATCTAGTTGATTTTTGATGAATTTGAGATTTCTGAACTAGAAGAATTTTGTTGGATAAAGTTCATATTGATTTAAGAAAAGATCTCTTTATCCTTTGTTAAAAATAGAATTTGCAACTGGTTGAGCAGTCTGATATGAAGAATTTTTTTAGTACTTCATTGATAATGTCATGTTTTACCCCTCACATCCTTCTTCCCAGTAAAACATATCTCATAACATGGAAAATATAGCTAGATAAATAAACAAATGAGTAAGGAAAAGGAAAAAAAATCAGAAAAAAACAGACATTTCAAAAATAAACGATATGGCTAGTAAAGAAATATACTTTACTATGTCTAGTGGGTATCATATTGTTTGCCATCTTACTAGCTTGAGGAAAGTCTGGTGAGAGGAAGAAAATTCGCAACTTAAAAAAAGTTTTAAATGAATGTTAAAAAATAAGCACAATAAATATGATATAAATGTTTGATAAGACAGCAGTTTACTTGAAAAGATCCTGGTATTTTAGAGTACTACATGTTCAACATATGTCAGCAATATAATGTCATTGTAAAAAAAAAAAAGCTCACAAGATCTGAGGCTTCATTAAGAGAGGCATACTTTTCAGAAATAAGGAGGCAAGAGTTTCCCTGTACTTTGTCCTATTCAGATTACATTTGGAGTACTGTGTTTAATTCTAGCATACACAGTTCAATAGGCATGTTAAACTACAGGAGTCTAGAGAAGGACAACTAGATTAATGAAGAATTTTAAGTTTGTATGATAGAAGGATCAGATGAAGGGCATACATATATCTATCTATCTTTATGTGTATGAGTATATGCATATATACATATATGCATACACATACAAACACACACATATACACCCTTCTCTGTAAATTAGTAAATATGCATGTGCATATGTTTGTACATATGTGTGTATACTTTATATATATAGAACTTTTTTATGTCAAGGGAATTAAAATTGATTTTTTAATTAAATTTTTTCTGTCTTGTATTACTTGTATGAATTTAGCCAAGTCAATTAAGCATGCTGGATCTCAATTTACTCATTTGTAAAATAAGTGTTTTGGACAAAAATACCTCTACAATCCCTTTCAGCATTAGAAGTATGATCCTATGATTCTATGAACTATTGATGTTTAGCTTACAGAAGATTCAGGGGCAACAGCTAAGTACTTAAAAAGCTACCAGTGGAGAAGAGATCGACACCACAGGGAAGAATCAGGAGTAATAATTAGAAGTTGCTTAGAGCAAAATTTAAAGTTGGGGAAATTTTCCTAACTCTGAAAAATGTGTAAAAGTAAAATGGGTTGACTTGAGATATTGATTTGTTCCTCTGTTTTGGATAACAAGAAGAGGTTAGATAATTTTTTTGTCAGATGTACAGTAGTGTGCATTCATTTTCATTTGAAAACAAATTTCCTCAAAACTATAATTCCAGTCTTGACCTCTATGTTTTTGTTGTTCTTCACTTTCTGGAGCCCAGCATAGTGACTTGGATTCAGTGTGTATTTAATAATTGTTTGTTAGGTTGAGTTAACTTGAGACTAGAACCTTTGTAGTTAATCAGGGACACCAAAATGTGAGGGTTCCAGGTAATTTAGAACTAAATCAGCCTTTGGAAATTATTTTCCTATGTAATAAACTGAAATTCCTACTTAACATGATATCTTTCAAAGTAATATGCACTTAATATATATCTATGAGATAAAATGAATTGAATTTATGACACATTAAAGGGGTGAAATTATTTAAGCTCAAAAGCTTAAAACAGTATTTAAAATCTCTGAAAACTCTTAGGTATTCCTAATGCTATATTCAAGTGCTTCAAATGGATTGTCAACTGGGTTGAGGTGATTAATTCTTTTTACATGTCATAAAATCAATTTAATACCACAATGAACCATAATAACAAGAAATAAAATTTAGAGAATGACTTATGTTTTAACTTGGCAGTGAAGTATGGTGGATAGAGAACCTGACCTAAAAATAAATTTTAAAAAATGTTGATTTTCAAATTCTATCTCTGATACAGATGGCTTATATAACTTTTGGGAAAAGTCATGTAATCTCTCACTGTTTTAAGCAAATGTCCCTAATGTGAAGCAATCCCAACCTGGGCGTCCTTGAATCCTGGAGGCTCACCACATGGGCTGTTCTTCTGCCACTCTCAAAGAGAACCAATCACATCATGAGGATGACAGGTTGACTTGGAAATGAATTGGAATGAAGTAAGACAGAGCTATGTGAAATCACCAGCCTCCCTCTCTCATCCAGAGTTCCAGAGGAGTGCTTTTACTTAGAACTTCTCTAAAGCAATGAAGTCACAGGTCTAGGCCCCCTCCTCTTTTTTCACTATGACCAGATGAGTTTGGTAGTGTTCAAATGCTATTTCCCCCATTTTATATAAGAGGAACCTGGGGCTTATCCAGAATTGGGTTTGTTTTCTGTTTTCTTTTTTTGTTTGTTTGTTTGTTTTTTGTCGTTGTTTGGTTTTATCCCCCAAACAATCTAGGACTGGTAGAGAAATTTAGAGATTTTCTAGTCCAACCCTTTTGTTTTTCCAATATGGAAAAAGATCCAAAACTGATTTGTCTAAGGTTACTCACCCTGTAGAGGTATCAGTCAGGAGTCACTTAACTAGAATTCCAGTGAGCTTTCAAATTTGCCATTCGGTCTTATTTTTTAGCCATTTTTTAAGCATTTATTTTTAGTAGCTAGTGTTGGCAACAAAGCTTTTCTCCTCTCAATTGACTTATTAATCTAATGATGCAATATCACTTTTATTGAACCACTTCATGGGAAGGAAAAAAAGAAAATCATTTACTACTTAAATTTCATGCCACAGTATATAATTGTATTACATCCCAGAATGAGAATCTGTAACTGGATTAGCTTTCATTAAATTTGGTTAACAAACTACAGATAAGTTGCTTGTAGGAATCATTTCTTTTGTTTGTTTTTGCTATTATTTCTGTGGCAAAACATGGAAAGCAAGGTATCAGAATCTTGGCTACTGAAATCTTCATAAAGGCTCACAAATCAAGAAATGAAAGGGATATCAGCATCCATTTCATCCAATATTCTCCAAATCCCTTGTTTCAGAAATGAGGAAATTTAACCCAAAGAATTTAAATATCTTACTTAAGCTCACATGATTAGTATGGGCCATAAGTAAAATTTAAAATCAGGTCTTCTGACTACCAATCAGAGGTCTGACTATTGTACAATACTATCTTTTGAAAAACTATTTTTTGTTCTTCTCTGCTACTTAAGATAAAATAATAATAAACCTTTAAAAAGCCTAGTCTAGGCTTCAGTTGTCTCTAGCTGCCAGGATTAGAATGATGGACTATAGCCTTGTTTTTTTCAGGAATTTACCTTCGCAATTTTGTTTTTTAAAAAGGATGCTGGAAAATTACTTGGCACCTTTATATGAGCTCCTAGAAATCTGTTATAATTTTTCTCTACCCAGTCTCATAATTGATTCATCCACCAGAGGCTGCAATAGTGCTTTTTCTGGTTGCAAGACAATGATAAGCAGCAAGATTCTTCAGGATATAAGGAAAGGAAGCTATTGATATCATTTTAAAAATAAATATATGGGCAATATTAACAAATAAAGAGCAGATGACAGCTCCTTAAGGCATTAGATCTAAGATTGGTAAGAAAGAAATTAGCAAAACAAAATCAGCATAGACTTATTTTAAAGCCCTGTATGTTAGATGTCAATTTCATTGCTGACTGCTGAATCCATATTACTAAAGCTTCATCTGAAGCCCTTCATTGCTGTGTTGAATTATCAAAGAGCTGATTTTTATGTGAGCTGACATCCTGCCTTTTTAATAATCTCAGGCCCCTGTAGCCTGACTGTGTGACAAACAGAACCTTTTGTAGGGAGAAGTATTTACAAGTCTAGGAAGAAATTGCAAGAAAAGAAATCTCTCCTTTCCTCTTCTACCTCCATCCCCATCCCTACCACTGCTTCTTTTTCGGATTTTTTTTTCCCAAAGCCTCTGAATACAAGCACACATTCATTTGCTATGACAAATACTAAAATCCAAAATAATTTTTTTTTGCCTCAGCCCACACTCTTGAGCCATTTCGTGATTATACATTATCATACAGATGGAGCTGTTGGTATCAAAGCTTATTTGAATTTTTTGATAATAGCTCACATCCATAGTCAGCGATTGAATTCAGTAGGAGAAAGGGGATAGATTTTGTACTTAAATGCCTTTCTTTTTAAAAGTACAACTGTGTTGTGAACAATGGAAGGAGAGTACAAAAATCTATCAAATGTTACAATAACCAGACACAATGAACTCTGATCATAAATACTGCAATGGGGAAAGAAGAAATGAAAGACTGAATGTGTTAAGTTTATATACCTATGTTATGTTACATTCTGATGGCTCCCAGAGGTGTGTGCCTTACTATTTCCAAAAAGTACCCACGATTGAGGTGACATAGGTCTTGTCTCTTGAGACTCCTTAAAGAAACAACAACTGTTCTGTAGTAACGTAACAGATGTTGGAAAGAATCATTAGCAATCTAAATGTTTGTTGGAGCAGATGTACCACTTCTGTTGCAGCTAACTTTGGAAGAGAGTGGGGTGGGAGGCAAGGAGAATAGGGAGAGGCTGAAAAGTTTGAAGAAAATCAATAATAAGCAGATTTGTGGAACGATTCTCTTGGAGTTTTACTTGGGGAGATTCGGGGAGAGATGTGTAAGTGCATGAGAGTGCTAGCCTTTCGGAACCACCTGAAAGAATTTGCCGTGCCCCCCACTCCCCTCCATTGCCATGGTAGATTTCATTAGATCAATAAGAGTTTAAAAAAGGCAGGCAGAATTCTCAAGGAGCTAATGCTAAAAGTGTGATTGTTGTGAGGTATCCAGTCCATTTCCTTAGAGGAATGTAGTCCTGGTGAGAAGGGGAGGAATTGAGGCAGGCAGAGGTAGAAAAGGCAAAGGAAAGAAAGAGCAAAATAAATTTCCCAGTGCAATATATTCCTAATAGTGGATAGAGGAAGAGGAGATTATTAGGCTAGATGGACTCTGGATTGTGTCTTTATTCCCCTTTGTGGAAAAGATGAAATGGTTAATTTAATCATTTGTTTCATATAGTCATTCTTCTGGGATTTCCTTTTCTTCACTGATGTTTATGCACCCTTAGAATTTGCTTTCCCTTCTTCCCCTCCCTTAAAAAACAGATGGAATCCAGAAAATATTTTAATTCTGGACAATTTACAAAAGCAGATACTGAGGAATTAGGGGAAGGGGAAGCTTGGCAACAATATAAAAAGCTACCTTATAATTTTGGATTTCAGAGCAATAGGCAAAATTATAGGTTATAATAAATTGATAACCATTAATAGCATAGGTAAAATCCCATGAAAACATGAATTATACATTTGGGAGCATTTTTCCTTACACTGTGCAACAAATTTAATAACAGGCTTGTTTTGGCACTATCTACATGGAGCATCCTATTCAAACATTTTGATCAAAAACTTTCTTTTTCATAATAGTTTACATGGCAGCAATTTAAAAAGTGTTTTAAAGGGCAATTGGCTTATTGTGATTGGATGAGGATCCATATACAATAGATATATTTTAACTCCTGCCTCTAAGTAGGCTGTAAAAATGTGAAGATGGTTTTTTGGTATTAGTTCTTTACTTATTCAACTAATAGCTCTTTTGATGATATCCATCTCAGTGTTAATCTAGTCCAGCAACTCTTGCCAATACCTGATCAGATAGTAAAAGAGGCCAAAAGAGAAGAAAAAATTTGAAAACACTTTGAGACTGAAACCTTTACTTTTCATCTTTTAAAAGAGTGATCAAGTACCTACCTTCCTTCCTTCCTTCTTTGCTTTTTTGTTTCCTTCCTTCATTCTTTTGCTTAAAATGTTTTTCAGTTATCGCATAACATTTCCTGAGATATCCAGAATAGGAGATGAGTACAGCTTTATAAACAAATAAAAATCCAGATTTCAATTATAAACCACAAAAAATGGCATGGTGATAATAGAATGACCACTTATAATAGATCATCACACAGTGCCCGACTGTAAAGGTTAATAGGGGTGTAAACAATTGGACAACTGGAGATCTTCATTACTTTATTAAATTCAAAGATGTTCACAGTGCTGATGCTATATATCTCTGGACAAAAATAATATTAAAAAATGGTCATTGCATGTCCAGTTTGAGTGAAGCAAAAACAGTTTCTTCACTATGGTGAAATCCCTAAATCCAAATTTGTTTCCTGGTATTCAATTTGATTTTAAAGGTCAAAAATATTTTTATATATTGGAAGAGAAGTGCAATTCTTAGAAGTCATTATTCCTGGCCTCATGGAACATACAGTCCTAGAAGATAAGACATTCATAGAAAACCGTAATAGAGAATAAATCAGCTCATTAGAAACACAAGCAGTCTTTGTTGGACAAAGCAATTGCTATGTGAGAGATAGTATCATGTGATATTTATCATGTTAAATTTTGGATCAGAAAAACAAGGCACAAATCCTTCTCCAGACACCTATTAGCTGTGTGATCATGCGTATGTGATGTTAACCTTTCAGAGCTTCAGCTTTCTCACATTTGCACTAGAATGGGTACATTTCACAGACTGATTGTAAACAAAAGGTTTTGCTGAAGCTATGTGAGGTTCAAGGGGGAAAATACACAGATTGGAGGGAACATGGAAAGTTTTCGTGGAGGAAATTTCATTTGAATTGGTGTATAAATAGTCAACAAAGATGGACAAAGGACATTTAGTTTCCTGGGGTGGGGGGAATAGTTAGAACAATGTCACAAAAGTGACAAAGTAAAATGCAGGTTCAAAGGACAAAAGTCAGGTGTGTTTGGCACTTGGAAACCACTTCAAAAATGTTATTGAACTAAGATTGGGAAGGTTGTTGACATCAGACTATATCTGACCTAAATGCTAAATTGGAAAGATTAAAGACAGATATTAAGACATAATACATTGGGGAAAAAAAAGGCATTTGCTGCAGCCATTTCCCCCCAAGAAATGATATTGTCTGAATTTAGAGCCAATGGATATTTTTAAAACTCCTGTGGTAGGGTTATGAATATTCAATATTACTAACCTATGTCACTTGTCTCCTTACAAAATGGATACCTTGACTGTCTTTTACCTGTTTGTTTTTTTAAGTATGGTCCAATTTTTATGACCAGATGGAAATACTCTCAGAAGTAGAAAGAAATAAAAAGGGTAGTTCCTCAAAATTTGAGGAGTCTGGGAGATGTTAAATAAATGGTCAGTATACCCTAGGAGCTAGGGACAGCATGAGAAAATTTGAGGAGTCTCCTTAATTTAAGAAGGAAAAATGGAAACTCAGTTTCACAGCATATGAAGAGGGGAATTGCTACCTAAGGAAACATCAGAGCAGTGAGACTAAGAACAAGGGTAAGAAAGAAGAGTGTAACATATATGGAATGCCAAATGGTAAACTTGCCGCTTAATGGAAAAAAATAGGATGAGGGTGTCATTGACTTACCTTTTAGGAAAAACCAAGTTCTTTCCTCTTCATTTGGTTTCCCCATAGTCATGAGGACTGTATCTCCATTGGGACATTGAAAAGAGAAGTGCTTTTCTTCATTTGTTATGAATTTAATTTTCAAACCCTTCTTTTTCCTTAATTGTGAACAGTAAAATGTGTTATGTTTGATTTTTGTGAAAATAGATACCTTATTAGGGAAACTAACCTCTCAACCACCCATTAAGGAACTGTATTACTTTGATATTCTCATATACAATTAAGTAGAGTCAAATGAGCCAGATTTTGTGAAATAAGTGAGTTGATGTTCATTCTTTGTGAAGAGGCAAATGTGATAATACTACTTCACTTCCTCAGAGGTCGTTAAATCATAAAAATTATCAACTCACTAAATATAAAGGGTACTTGATGTAAGGATTACAATATAATGATAAACATGATGAATATGGATGTCAGAGGAAATACCTTTGTCTGAATTTCAAAATATAGGATATCAGTTCTCCTCTTCCCATTCCTGCCTATGATTCATTCAAATGCATCAAATATATTAAGTGGGGGTAAGGCAATGGGAGGGAAAGACATGCTGGCCAGGAAGAATATAAACTCATGTCTTTTCAAAGAAAACCCAGACAGTAAATCTCCTCAAGCTAAGAATTTTATGGCTAGCCTAACCATTGTCTTTATTTCTCCAGTCACAATTCTCTGAAAAGAAACTTTGAATTTCTAGATGAAAAAGATCTATTAGGTCATCTTGTCCATCTTACTGCCAGTTGAGGATTGCTCCTGACAGTAAAGAAGTTAACTTATTGACAGCACTCCTTAAGCAGCAATTTACCAGGTGAATCCCTAAGGCAAGAATGACTTCTCAAGTTTATCTTTCTCTTCTTATCATTGCTGTAGTTAGAAGACCCATTCAATCTTCTCTACTAGATGAGGGAAAAAGTCTGAAACCTTGAAAACTTTTTCTTACATCTACAAAACAATTAAGAATACAATAATTTGTACTTTTGAGACTTTAGACCCAGACCTGGAAGTAGTTCTCTTCCTGCTGTGTTAAACCCCATTTTGTGGGATTCTGGGAGCTGTGTCCTTTTGTTTTATAATCAACAGAAAATTGTAGGAATTCAGAATCCCCTTTAATACAATAGAAGAGAAAGAGGATAAAGAGAATAGGGTTCTTGAAAAATAAGATTCCAGAGCAAAAACTCCAAGGTCTTAAGCACATATTAACTAATTTTATTATAAATCATCTAATAATGTTCATACACATCATGGAATATTTTATCCACAATACTTCATATGCTATTTCATCTGATCCTTATGTTTTTATGTTAGGTCTTAGTTAATGCTTATTGTACAGATGAATAAACTCGGGCTAAGAAAAATCAAGTAACCTGACCAGGGTCACACAGCAAGTAAGCCTCTGAGGCAGAATTTGAATTCAAGTCTTCTAAGCTACAGAGGCAGTGATTTATCCATTTTAGTTCTAGTGTCAAATGCTTGCAAACAACAACAACAACAAACTATGTAGGGTATTAGTGTATATCCAGAAATAGATTTTTCTTGCTTTCTCTGGCTCTATAATTGCAATTCAAAATTTCTGAGTTATTTAATAAAAGCATTTATGAAACACCCATAATGTATTAAATGTTAGGTATTCAAATCTAATGAGTAACATAATAATTACTCAGTAAGACCTTGGGGAGACAATAATACAGAGATAAATATATTCAGAATGTTAAACTAGTTAAATAAAAGTTAGATAAAAAGTAAAGTTAAGTGATTAGAGATAAATTAAAACTTAAATTAGGGGAATAAGTAGAGAAGGGATTAGATGAGATCTGCACTCCAGACTCCCCAGATTAATTATCTATTATATCTTAGATGTTTACTCTAAATCTGATCTCAACATTAGATGCATTTTCTGTCCCTATAGCCTTTTTTTCTAAGAAACTGGTTCTTCCAGAGCCCTCATTTTAAGAAAAGTTCCCAGGCTAGCTATGTCTTTATTCTCATTTTGCCTCTGCTCTTGAGGAGTAATTTTCTTTACTCCTCTCTCTTTCTCTTCTTCCCTGCTCCCCATTTTCTGCATCATTTTTAAATAATCTTCTCCAATAGAATGTATGTGCCTAGAGAGTAAGGACTGCCATTTTTTGCTGATATTTGTATTATCACACTGCCTGTCATATAGCAAATGTTTAATAAATGTAAATGCAAAAAAATGGAATCTTCTATAATGATGTTTAGAAAGATAGGTTATGGCTTTCTTGTGAATAGCTTTAAACATTAAAGGAGTTTATATTTTAGGTGACAAGCAATAGAGAACCAGAGTTAATATAATAGAGTGATATGATTCAAGTTGTGCTAAAAAAAATCACTTGGGTAGCATTGGGTAAAACAGACTGGACTAGGGAAGAGATTTGAGGCTGGAAGACAAGTTGAAAAGTTATTATAATAGTCTAGGTGAGAAACGATGTGAGCCTGAACAAAAGATTGTTAGCAAAGAGAGCTAAACCTATGTATGGATTATGGTGCCACCCATGAGGTTCTATTTAAGGGCTCTGACAAAAGAATTCTTCCTTGAATATTTCTCCCTGCTTTAGTACCTTTAGGTTAATTATCTCCCAAAATCCCCAGCAGAATATACTACCTGGGATGCATAACACCATTCCATTATCATCTATTACCACATGAGCACAGCTTATTTTATCAGAATAACAGCAATTTATCTACAGAGTAACAAGAAAAAGAAAGAAAAATTAAGTTTTGAGAGGGAAGGGATGGGAGAGAGTTGCATATCTCCTCCAGGTATAGTTGGGTATTATCTCAAGCAGACCTAGAGGAGAATGTCCTTGGGGGTACAGAAAGCATTTGAAGAAGTAGGGGGCTAAAAGTAGACAAATGGGAGTAAAAAAAATTCCTTTCCTCTTGTGGCTAAGGATGGAGAAGCATCTTGATAAGAGTGGTATAGAATTCTGGACATGGAGATAGAAAACTCAAAAAAGTCTCTAATAGCTAAATAACCATGGGCAAATTAATTACTCTCCCTCTCCCTCTATATCATCATCTGCAACTAGTAGCTACCAATATTTCTACTGAGAAAACACTTCCATCAACCTATTGTTATTGTGATCCATAAGAGATCATTATCTTGAAAGTGAAGTCTGGGCTGGAAACCAGTGCTGCATAGAAAGCTGGAAATGGAGTTAAAAAGACTTCAGTACAGATTTTGCCTCTGGAAATTGTTTATACTATGACCATGAATAAGTAATTTTTCCTATCAGTATCTTAGTTTCATCAACTGCAAAATGTGGATAATAATACCAACCTCAGAGTGTGATAGTGAAGCACATATTTATACAAAATGTTTTGCAAACTTTAAAGAGATATATGAATGTCATCTCATTTGAGTGAGAGGCTTATCTTGGAGGAACAGGCTTTTAGGAAAAATCTGATGATTTTAGGTACCATCAAGCTAAAAAAATATGTCAAAGTAAAGAAAGAAGGAAGGAAAAAGCAAGGAAGGAAGGAATGGAAGGAGAGAGGGAGGAGGGATGGAGAAAACAGGGAGGGAGAAAAGAGCAAAAAGGAAAGGACAAAAGGAAGAGAGAAAGGGAGGGAAGAAGGCAGGAAGGAAGGGAGAGAGGGAGAAAGGGAGGGAGAGACAAAAAAGGAGGAAAGGAGGGAAAGAAAAATTAGGGAAGGAGGGAGGGAAAAAAGGAGGGAAGGAAAGAGGAAAGAGGGAAGAGATAAAGGGAGGGAAGGAAGGCCAGAATGCAAAAAAGGAAGAAAGATAGGGAAGAAAGCAGGGAGGGAGGGAGGGAGGAAGGAAGAAGAAATGGAAGGAAGGAAGAAAGGAAGGAAAGAAAGAAGGAAGAATAGAAGGAAGGAAGGAAGGAAGGAAGAAGTCAGGGAAATTTTCCCAAATTTTTCCAATTCATTTTGTGGGTGAAAAAATGTCAGTAGTCATTTTGGTTATTAGAGAATTAAAACTAGAAAGGACCTTCAAGATCATCTAACCCACAGGAGATGCTGCTTGCAACATCAAAACCAGATTAAATTGTAATTAGAAAATATTTCACAAAAATAAAAATGCAACATAAATAATGTTTATGTATTTTTTTCTAAGTAAATAGTCAGGGAATCTTATGGAAGGTTTGGTCTTTGCTTCCATTTGAGTATGATACCACTAATTTAGCCTGCCCCTTTCTTTTTCTAATGAAATAATTCAGGTGCATAGGAGGTGATTGGTCCAAAGTCAAAAAACTAGAAATGGGATTTGAGTTCCATTCCTTGGATTTTCAGTCCATGATTTTTTTCTTATATTTCACCAAGAACTATTCTGCTTTGTGGCCTCCCACCCTGCAAAAAAGAGACTGATAAGGATTTGTTGTTTTCTTTGTTGTTATATATTATCTTGACAAGTAAAGGCACCTTGTTTAAATTAAATTGTTACTGAGTGTTATATTCATTGTGTAGGAAAAGAAGAAAACTGATTAGGAAAAAAAACTTTTACATGTATAAACCTTTACAACGAACCCTTAAATTGGCAAGTTGATAATTTCAAGTTGCTATCATTTTGGGACAAATAAGACTTCACACAAAGTAGCAAGGCCTCGTGGTTAGCATGTTTGCCTTGGTGTCAGAAGAGCTCTGTGCAAATCTCACCTCTGAATCTAGTTACTTAACCAGGACTAATTAATTTGGCAATTCTCAACATGAGATTTCCTCTGTCATGCTAAATTATAGGCTGTTCTCCATTTGCATAAGTGGGAGAATCTGCCTTATTATGGAACAGTATGGAGCAGGGCATAGATGGCTTAGTGCATAGAGTACTGAGGCCCTGGCCTCAAACCTCCCTGTCTCTTTCAGAGTCCTTGAATTACAGTTGCAAGGCAAAAGTCAGAGTGACTTTTGTCATCCAATATGCACTGGATGATATTAGCACGGTCAAGATCTAATTGCTCCAAAACATCTGCTTTTCAGCTGTCTTCATTGGCATTTGGAAAAATTGTTCTATCTGCTCATTCTTCTAGGGGAAACCTCCACATGTGTCGGGTAGACAACCCCTTAGCTCACCAATGGGAATGAGCCCTGTCCCTTACCCTCAACTTGGTTTGCATCATCTGCAGAGACTGTTTGCTAGGATATATAACTGCTGTGCCTGTTACATCCTCTTGGAGCCACTGGTGTCAGTAAACATCAAGGGTGGATGAGCAGCTCAGAAAAGGGCTCAGGAAGCCTTCCTACCAAAGGTGTTAATCCTTTTGAACACTGGGTAGACTCCTCTATTTGCCTTAATCCACTGGGGAAGGAAATAACAGACCACTCTGCAAACTTGCAGATAACCCCTTAGATAAATATGATCCACAGGGGCAAAAAGAGTTGTCTATGACTTAATAACTGAACAAAAACAACATGGAAAAAGTACAAGGAAACCAGGAAACGGGTGATTTAGGTTCTAGTTTTCTATATCTAATGTTTTTTTTTTTATTCTTTCTCTTCCATATATCTTGCTTCTTCCCCTGATTTTCTACTCATTCTGCTACTAATTTAGTACAAACCCTCATCATCTGCATTTGCAATATTGCACATCTCTTAGTTAATCTTTTTCATCTCTCTTCTCCAGTATAACTTCTGTATACTTGACTTCCTGTTCCTAAAATTCACGTCATGCCCATTGACCTTGGGTTATCACTCATAGTTCTGTCCTTTTATCTTCTTACTCTATGATGTTTGATTTGAATATTCATACATATCTACACATATATGCATACACACATGTGTATATATGCATATATAAGTAAAGCATTGCATTTTAAGTGATTATTGTTTAATACTTCCAGACCTGCTTAATTAGATATGTCATCCTGGGCACATCACTTGCTTATTAGTGCCTTGGTTTCCTTATCTAGAAAATAAGGAAGCTGAACTAAAACTCCATATGATCTCTAAGGTTACTTTCCATATTGACATTCTGCTTCTTTTGCACTTTAAATAGCTCTTTTAAAAATCTGTACCATTCATACTTGAGATAAGTAAAATTTAATGTATTCATCTATGAGTCAATAAATCATTACTTCCACCTTTTAGAAGCTTACAAAACCTAAAGCGATTGTGGGATGATGTAATTCTATTCATTTCATATCATGATATAACCCATGCCAGGCTAAAAGAATATTTTTTAAATATTTATGTATTTCACAGTTCCCATAACACAGAGATTTTTAAACTTTGTATCTATGTCTCATGGACCCTTTGGCAATCTGGCATAGCCAAAATAAAATAGAAACAAAGAAAACCAATTCTCCACTCATATATTCACAGTAACTTTAGGGGTTCCTAAATTCCAGATTAAGCATCTCTATATGACTGAACTTAGGCTATCAAAATCAATTTGAATGTGGCTTAGGTGTATGACTCTTGTGCTACCATAATTTGTAGTCACAAATTCCTAACACATATATACCTGAACAAAATTTCCTTCACAAAATGAAAATCTCAATGTGTTGATTACAGAGAAGAGCAAATGAATATCTGTGAGTTCTTTTCTTTGTGGAGTAGGGGACAGTTTATGGGGCTGAGGTTCAGGAGAAGTTGACTCCAGTTCCAGCTCTGCCAATAGCAATGACCTTGTGCATGTCATTTAACCCCCTTCTATTTTAGTTCAACTCTAAAATGAGAATATTGATAGATGATCTCTCAGGCTCTTTCTGACTCTAAAATTGATTCATTCTGTTATCCCAGAGCTCTCATTCTGCTGCTTTATCTACCTTTGGAGCATTTTCATTGTCAAAGGAAAACACAAAATCTGCATTCTTCCTCAATACATGATAATATAGTACATGATAGTACAGTCTAAGAAAGTATATGCAGTATAGAAAAAGATGATGTTTTAAGAGTCAGGCAGACATGGGTTCAAGTGCTGTCTATGTCCCAGTAGATATAAGTAGCAAGCCTCTACTCAAAGACCAGGAGTGATAATAAACCAGAGGAAAACTTTCATGGAACAAGTGACATTTGAGTTGAAACTTGAAGAGGCAAGTAGACAAATTTTTTGTATAAGGAACAGAAAGACAAACAAATCAATGTGGGAATTTTGAGATATCCCTTAGTGAAGAAAGTTTCCTTATCTTGAGCTCCCCATAACAATATAATGTCAGGTTTGAAGGAAAAAAAAAAACAAAGAAAAAGAAAAAACCCTTCAGTAGATGTCACTTTATAGTTTTATGTCTTTTGATACTTTTTAATGTCTCCAGGAAAGTTAGGGCTTTGGGGATGAATGGGTAGGGAATAAAACAATTTTTATATTCTTAAAGCCAAAAACAAACAAAAAAAAACCAACAACTCATTTTGTCTTTTTCTCTGTTTAATGCTGGAAGAATTCACTGAGATTGCTAAATTCTATGATTTGTATTGTGCATAATTCTTTGCTGGCACAATTGAGATCAAATAATGATTAATAATAATTTTAGAACCAAGGTTACTTATCATAAGGGGTGTGTGTGTGTGTGTGTGTGTGTGTGTGTGTGTGTGATTAATTGAATTTGCATGTCTGGATTTTTTTGAGGTTCATTAACTCAGCATACATTTTAATAAACAGAACTCCTTATCCATAGCCACAGACATTTTTTAACGAAAGCTACTGTTGGCCTAAAAAATAATCATTCACTCTTTCAAAATGTTGGTTTTGTGTTTTAATTTTTAAATGTATGTGCACTATATTTTTGTTTCCAACAGATTTAATCTGAGGGTTTGTGTTCTGAAAGCTATTCATTTTTGCCACTTTTACAGACATGTCATTTTTCCCTCACGGCATTTTCCAGAGCAGGTCATTTTATTTATTTATCTTTAAGGGAGGGGGAGAATATGTCCCTTTGTACTAAAGACATTCTTGTCACTAAACAAATGCCTACCTCTGCCTCCAAACTGGAGAGAAAGAAGACAAAGACAGACAAGGCAAGGGAAATAAAGCACATCAGGACTACAGAGGACAATCAATTAGATTCATTATCTACTCTACATTCCAGTCACTTCTTTAAAAAAAGGGGGAAGTACATAATACCATGGCAACAGTTTGAGCTGCAGTCCTTTATGGTATATAATCATTAAGGGTTCTTCAGCATTCCCTGAAAATGGATATGGAAAAAAAAATCACAGTGGTATACAAACTACCTACATTTATGCTGATTAAATGACAAGTTTGTAATTTACAGGTGTCTTATTACCAGGGGAATGCAATCATACAATTCCATTTTAGAACTCAAGGGCTTTTGAAACATGCGGCATGATCGTTAGCTGGGGCTGCAAGCTACGATTAAATGGAAAGGATGGCATGTAGATTTTTAGAACATGGTGTTGACATTTACTGGCCAATCAAATTTTGCAACTCTCCTGCATGACAGCAGATGTTGACCTTTCAAGCTTTCCCTATCTGCTCTCACGCATTACCTGCAGAAATTAACATTAACTCAGCTTCCTGCTCCATGCTGCTAGTAATGTCAGCTGGGAATTGAGATTCATGAATTCAGTTATTACCCAGGCTTGAGACCCATTTTATACTCTAAGCACAGAAGTACAGCTCCTGGGAACTGGTATTTTTGGATGCTGCTTCAACTACCTTTGTGGTTGAGGGATAGCTGGGAGCTATGGTGTAGGAAATGTCACTGAGAACAAGAGGAGAAAGAGACAGAGGAGGACAATTTCAAGGAGAAACCTAGGGGCCAAATAATTGCAAATGCTCTAGCTCCAAAAGCTTAAAAACTAAACTGATACATTTTAAGCAAGGCAAAGAGTATGGTAGTTGAATTTTTCTCATCTTGTTAACTGAACCATGAAAATGGAACTCCAAACAATAGTATGTGACTGTAGTAAGCTTCAGGGTTTTCTCACTAATGCCTGGAGGCCTGAGTCTATCTAGCTTGGAAAGGAAAAAAAATGTTATCCTTAGGAGCTAGATGCCTAATAAGGTACTGTTTTTTTGTGGTCTCATTTCAAATTAAAGTCCTTGTGTTTCTTGCCACCTGGTTCAAGATATTTTTCTTCACTTGTTGCTGGCCAGGGAAGCTAAATGTCTTAAATGCTTGAAAGCTCTTCCTTCCCCTCTCCTTTTCAGATTATCTGTCCCTTCCTCTCCCTTTAATTTCTCTCCTTTCTCCTCCACTTTCCCCTTTCCTTCAAAACCTCCCTCTTTCTTCTATTCCCCATTCTTTCTCTTCCCTCCTACCTCTCCACTTTCTAAATCTCCTTTTTTCCTCCAATGCCACAGGAATATAATTATTAGTCCTTATACATTTTATGTCTACAAACTATCTGCTACACAGATAGGAAAAACCCAGTGAATACTCAGTAAGTTTGGGCTTTAAAAATATTTTTCAAGGTCACTTAAGGATCCCTCACTTGGGCTCTCTACATTTCTTATTGTTTATTTTTTTTTTCTTTATGATCTTTGAAGTACTAAATGCTAAGAAGTACTGAGTTGCAAAGAACTGTTCCTTTGAAAAAAGAGCAAACTCATTTATATCCAATAGAGAGCTCCATATGTCCGCCATGAGATAAACATATGAAGGCTACTTTAGTGATATTGTTCTGACCCACTCTCAGAGAAAAAGAGCTTTTATGTTTAAACCAACCTATCTATACAATTATTTCCAGTATATATGTGAATCTAGAGATGACAGTGAACATAGGTAAGGACTATGTGTGATTTGTGGAGCCACCAAACTTTTCACAAAAGTATCTACTTAAATGCTCTTCTCCTCCCCCCCCCAAAAAAAAAAAGAGAGGATGTAAGAAGCATGTATTAATACTTGAAAGATGTTAAGTCAAAGTGATGCCGTCCTGAGCAATTAGGTGAGATTGACAGAGAAAGTCTGAAGCACTGATAGGATTGTAGTACTCTCTGAGGCAGGCAAGAAAGGGCACTAATGAGGATCAGCTCAGTCTTACTTTCCCACCCCGTCTTGGGAACCCTACCATAATGTATCCAATCAGAAAGCCTAGTTATGGGGGGCAGCTAGGTGGCACAGTGGATAGAGCACCAGCCCTGAAGTCAGGAGGACCTGAGTTCAAATCTGGTCTCAGACATGTAACAGCTGTGTGACCCTAGGCAAGTCACTTAACCCCAATTGTCTCAGGAAAAAAAAAAGCCTAGTTATGATATCAAACCCCCTAAAGTTAATTTTTTCCTACAAATCTGCCCATGGACTATGATCTTTGTTGAATCACTATTAGGGTTAACCTATCATGGCATTCTTCCAACATGGTCTCTTTTTCTCTCACTCCCTCCTCCATGTCTTATGGTGTCTTTCTCCTTGTCATATTTAACTAATTTTTAAGATGCTAAACTTCTCTATGGATTTAGCAGCCAGTTAATGATGGAGATCACCTCATGGTGCATTCTCTTTCTACTGGTTTTGTGTGTTTCACTGGGAAAATTGTCTTTTCCATTATTAGTTGTTAAAAGCCATTTTCTTGCTAACTATATTTTTCTAATGTTCCCATGATTCTATTTCATATTTATTAGTGCTGGTGTTGATTTTTGCTTTAATTTTGTCTGTAACTTCTTCATAAATAAATACTTTTTGGCAAAGAGGCTGCCATTGTGAATTCTTCACATGTGCTTTGTGCTTTTCCCCTCATATTCAAAACAGGAATTGCTATCTCAACCTCATCATTGCCAACCTCATCAAAAAGACTTTGGGGGCTCAATTATTTTTTTCTTTAATGAGTATCTTTGTGACTCTTGGATCTCAGTTTCCTCATCTATAAAAATGAAGGTTTTGTGCTCTAAGGTTTCTAATGGTTTTAGAGCTATGGTATATGATTCATTATTTCATCATCACGTGGATGCATATAAAAATTCTACCAACTCATCTACTGCTAGTTCTAATGAACTCTCTTGAAAAATATAGAAGTTAAGCAGCTTTGTCAGGGTCATACAGGTATAAAGTGTCAGAGGAAGGAACTGAATCCAAGACTTCCTGACTCCAAAACCTTCATTTTCTGCACTATCTTCGGTGACATCTATGATTCCATATTGAAGTGCCTTAACTCGAACCATTAGTTTAAGCATTGTTTTTTTTTGTTTGTTTTTTTTTTCTTGGTGTTCTTTTGCCAAATGGAAATGATAAATAAAGTCACAAATACTTCAGTGTGAATTATTTTAACAGAGTGCCTTTCTCCTTAGCAGTAGAGATACCAATATATTTTGGAAGCATCAGTCATCTGGGCAGGAGTAACATGGTAAGATGTGTTGAAAGATATTGACTCAATATCCCATTGTTCCCAGGCTCATTTATCAATCAGGGTTGGGGAAGGAGCATGTTTGCAGCTTTCTGTATCACCTGCTCTTTATCATTACCCCTACCTAAAAATTTTCACATTATTGCTACCTTGGGGAAAAAGTGAGATGCAGAAGTCCAACTTCTTTTGCTGAGGTACATATTTGAATGTCTTGAAGTTACCTATGAAAGCTGTGTCCACCTTAAAACCATTGCTGATCTTCAGTGATCAGCCCATATGCATATTGCTATCTTGACACACTTATCTTAAGTTCTTTTAATTTTCTTTGTTCTGACTTTTGCCTCATTAATCAGGATGAAAGCCCAAATCAAAGATTTTCCTTTCAATAGATGGAGAAAGAAGCTATATGGGAGATGCATAATTTCTAACATCACACTTATGTACTGAGAATTGCCCTCACTAAGGCATTTTTCTGGTTTGCTAAGTGTCTGGAAATCAGTTAAAAAAAATCAACATTTATTAAGCTCCTTCTATGTTCCAAGGACTGTTCAAGGTCTTAGGGATACAAAACCAAAAATGAAACAGTTCTTATTCATAGAGAGCTTAGATCTCTGATCCTATTGGGCCAAATAACATGTACATATACAATTATATATGAAATATATATATATGCACATATATATATGTAACATTAGTATTTGGAATAAATATATTATCATTTCAAGGTAGGCTAAGGAGAAAATACAGTAACCAATAGGAGTGAGATAAAGGTTTCATGAAGAAGGTGATGTTGGAGCTGAATCTTGATGCTGAAGAAAATAAGAAAATAAGGGATACTTATAAGGTACAGGAATGGGAAGAAGTGCATTCTAGGAATGGTGTGGTTCTAGGAGGATGAGGATTTGAGAAAAGATCACAAGAGTTGACAAATAGGAAACTGCTGGTAACTTCAGAGTTTGAATGTTTGTTGAGTTTGGAGTTACATTTGAATGATGAGATCAGAAATCAGATTTTAAAAAGATGAAAAGTGAGTAAAAAAATAATGCAAGCAATGAATTTAGATAGGTTTTCCTAGGAGTTAAATAAGAAAAGCATAGTAGGGTTAGTTATTAGATAATAGCTTAAAGGGATGTATAGTCTAGTCAAGGCTTTTTTTTAAGGATGGGGCAGATTTGGACACATTTGTTGGCATCAGGGGACCAATTAGTATTTAAGAAAATATTGAAAGTTATAACGAGAGCTAGGATGACTGAAGGGGCAATATCGTGGAGAAGACAAGAAATAATGAGATCAAGGACATATGTTGGCCTTGGTGAATTGCAGGGCAATCTAATTATTAGAGACTGGAAAGAGTTGGGAATATACCAAGGGATTTTGAGATGAAGAGGAAAGAAATACATGGTAAATGGCCTCTATTTTCTCAGTAAAGTCTAATGTAGCATCCTCAGCTGACAAGGGGATAGGAGAGAATGAGGTAAAAAATTTGAGAAGAGAACAGGAGATTTAGAACAGTATCTGTGGGGAGTTGGGTATAGATTCAATTATTCTGGAGTAAATGTGTTGTCTTGCTTCATCAAGGGTCAAGTTGGGATTTGATAACATCAATTTATAGGGGACCCAGAGAGCTTAATATGCCAAAGTTTATATATTTAAGATCAAATATAATTTAATTAGTCTTATGTGGTTGTATTTTTTTTTAAATGAATACTTAAATTAAGGCTTCTGTCTCTTCCCACATGAATGTAAGGGTGGCTGACTATTATTAAGATGGTAGATGGTTCCTATCTTATTCAGTATTAGACAGTTGAGATGTTATTTAAAATTTTTAATTTTATATATGTGTGCACACCAACAATAAGAAAATAAGATTTTTTTATTCATTGATATATGTATTTCTAAATTTAGTTCATTACACTGATGATTGATGCAGAATAGGTCTCATTCAGTTATGAGTTGAGATAAATAAACGAATTTAAAAATTGGGAATCCATGGAAATCTACAATATTGGAGAAATAACTTCTGTAATGTACTTCTGTTGGGATTCTTTTTTTTTTGCTTTTATAACCAGAAATCTCAATTGTGACTTTATATAGTTTAAATGTAACAGGGATCATCTTTGAGCCCTAAACATTTAGTCATGTGTGTCTGACTAGGGGAAGGTTTGAGAGAGAATAATTTTTCTTTAGGTAAAAGTTTACTTGTCTAATTGTATGGCCTATTCCCAGAAACAATGCATTAGAAAGGGAAAAAATACATACAGAAAAGTCAGGATGGGAAAATTAAACAGTTTAAGTTCTCCTGAATCTGTTCAGCACAGAGTAATTTTAATATTCTTTTGGAAGAAAATAATTATTAGGCAAACCCCAAGTTCAAATATTTATTTGTTTGTTTTTAAACAAACACTATAAAATCAATTTCTAAAGAAAATTCTTGGGGAAGGAAAAGGAAAGGAAAGTTTTTTTTGTTTGTTTTGTTTTGTTTTGTTTGTTTGTTTTTTAATTTAGAAGTATTTCTTGGCATACTCCTATTGGCAGAAAACATTATGTTGATTTCCACAGATCCCCAAACACTACAGAATTTTTCAAGCATGCTCCATTATAGCTCAAAAGAGATCATTATGGCCATTTACAAAGAAGAAAATGATTTAAAATGCCTAGATACATTAGCTTTTGAAGCTCCCTCTAGCTTTCTTAGACTAAAGAAGAAGCAGCTCTTCACCTCATCTAGGCTATACCAAAAGATACAGAAACACAATGATATCAGGTATGCTGTCTGAATATTTCTTAGAACTCTTCTGTTAACTGCTTCTCTCTTTCAGAACCCTTGAATTAAAATTCCTTTTAACTGACTTCTGAACTGAATTATCATATACAGTGTCCCCTGATTCTCTCACTTCAACTGTCATCTCATGTATAGTCAAGTACCCAATCTTTTAGTCTCTTAGAACTAATCACCTGGTTAATATGACTCTCTAGGGCATTATTTCTTCACAAAGAAAACAAGATTAAGATCGGGTTCAGGAGACAGTTTTAACCTTATCCATGTAGCACTTCTGTAATATGCAAAATAGCAACTATTGGTCTGATATTTTGACTTTTTTAATTCTATCTCCCTCAGCACAACATTGTGGTCATTTTTCCACAACTCTTGTCTGAATGGCAGTGCATCTGAATAGACAACCTACTGAGCTAGTCTACCAGGACATAAATATCTGGGCAAGCAAACCTAATAGATAATTATGTCAATCTAGAATTGAAAAGCAAATCAGACAGGATTACAATTAGGGTATCATGTAGCAAGTTCCTTGAGACTTCAAAAGTTCATTTTTTTCTCTTGAGCAAAAAAAAAAAAAATTCTCAGTGATGCTGTGATGCTGTAAATCCCCAAACACCACAATCTTAGAAAAAAAAAATTAGGTGACCCAAAGTTCAGTGTACATTTTGCAGTGAGGGAGCATAGGATCTAATACATTATCAATGATGACTGGTATATGAAAAGTGTCATGCATGTAGCAAGAGTGAAGGATGAATGATATTGCTCTTATTCTCCAAATAAAGGACCTGGAGAGGTCTTTAGTCCATTTGACAATCTATATGAGTGATATGGAAAGATATAAACAAGAAAATAACATATATGAGAATATATGCCTGGGTAATAACCTGAATTGGAAGGTGTCCTTACACTGATGAGATTATAGCTCAATGCATCAAAGCCAAGAACAAATCAAAGGTCTAATTCAGTTTATTGTGGAAACTATGATTTATAGCTGATGGGCATTTGTCCTAGACAAATCTAGCAGAAGAATGATAAATGAGGCCCAGAATTGAATACAAAGCCCTGTTTCATAGCTGGATTTGGTGTCAGAGAAATTGGGTTCTCTAACTCAACTCTACTGTTTATGATCTTTGACTCCCTAGCCAAGTCACATAATCTCCTGAGTTCTCACTTTCCTAATCAAACTATTTTAAGGTCCTCAAATTCTCCCACTTCTTTAGAATCTTTGGTTTCTTTCAAGGCTCAACTCATAATACACCTTCAATGAGAATATTCCCTGTATTTCAATATTCTCATCAACTATTCTTTTCTGTATCCCACAAAATAATATATACTCTCTAAAGACAGAACTTTTCTTTTGGCTTGAATCTTGTAGCCATAGCACCTAGCACAGTGTTTTGCACAGAGTAGTTGCTTAATAAATGCTTACTATAGAGATAAATTGAACTGGGCTACATTTCATTTGGAAAACTGAACAGTAACTTTCAATGCCCTCAGTTGATTTTGAAAACAAAACCCCACTTTTTTAATGCCAATATTCTTTGGGTAATACTATATCTTGAATTATGTAGTATCGTTTCCAAAAAAATAGAATTTTGAGTGACCTAAGGGAAAATGGAGAAAAAAAAAACCATGGTGGATGTAAATACCCTCTTGTATATTTCTAGAGTAAGCTTTATACAAGATGTGGCATAAAATATAATCACTCAGAAAATGTATAAACAAAAAAAGTAGACTGGTTAGTGAGTGAAACAAATAAAATTACAGTCTGAGTTAGGAAATGGTATCCATAAAATACTTTTTAAAAAGGAAAAAAAATTAGGGAAAATATTTGGTTATGTATGGAGTAGCTATTTTGTGAAGAATTTATGAGAAGACATGGGCAAAAATCAAACAACTAGAAAGCCTGGTTGAGTTGTAATCTCAATCACATCAAAGAAGTCATGTAACTATTGAAATATTGAAATGCCTTTGCTTATTGTGGTACCTGCTACTTCAGTTTATGTAAGCATATATCTGATGTTACAATTATTATTGCCAAATCATGAACTTAATGGCAAACAGTAGTCTGGGACATAAGCTAACATTCAGGATTGAATTTAATTCTCAAATACCAATATACTGATTCTATCAATGAAATTTTATTTTGTTTGTATAGACTTAGGATTTTATCTTTATAGGACACCCCTTTAGCAATGCAGATCAGCCTTTATTTTGCAACTTTTCCTCAGAGAGAATTGGGTGGGGCACTTGGCTGAGAAGCTGAGTTATCCAGGGTTATGACCTTGAATTTATGTTTTACTGATTCTGAGGCTAGCTCCTATTTACTACCTGCAGTCCTTCTCTGGGTTATCTTTCCTGATTTGAAAAGCGAAATTGCTCTCACTTAAGAAGTATGAAAGAGAAAGAAGAAATTGTCATCTGCCATGGTTTTTAAAATACTAGACATGAGAGTTGGATGCATACTTTTAGAATTTAATTGCATTATTATCTAGCACCTCTGATTAAAGGCATGCTGTAATTTTCAGTGTTAGTTCTTCCTTTTTCAAATCCTCTTTTGAATTATCCACCATCAACCTTCATAATTATCATTTTTAGGGGGAAAATACTTAGTTTCAAATACCGTGAGATTCTTCTCATCCTCCAGTTCTCCATGCTGAGTTGCACAAGTGTGAGGTGCCCCAATTACATGCTACAAATCCCAATGAAGATTTACAACAATGAGGGTAAAGTATAGTTTTATACTACAGTTGGTGTCCTGCAAGAATACAAAGTGTATATCTCTTAGTAATAAAACCAATAAATTCTGTACCATTTGCATTCCAAAGTAGTTTTAAGATTAAATGAAATGATATGGGGCACCTCTACTACCTTTGTCCAGATGGTGTCTATCCCAATATCATTTACCTCCAGATAGATCAATGGATTTTGCTTCCTAGTTGGCTCCCACCTAACACTGCCTGTTGGTGATTTAGCTTTCTGTTTTGTGCTTGATGTGATGCCATATTTTTCTTAACATCCTCTACATCTCAGATGTGATTCCTCAAAGCATTCATTTTCCATGGGATGCTTTTGCAGGTTTTCCCCCCTTTCTCCTTTTTCAAATGCTGGGTATTATCCTCACTGCACAAAAGAAATGGACCTCATATTTCAACACCTCATCTAATAGGATTTTTGTTTCTGCTCTGATGAAATGTGGCTTAGATATATTTATTTTCTGTGCAACTCTGCTTGCAAAAAAAAAAAGAAAGAAAGAAATGCTGCATGGAAATTCTTTGTTTCTGCACTGAGTAGTGTTGAAAAAGAAATGGAAGGACTTTATGTGCAAATGAAATCTCTGGCATCAAGTTCCACCTAGTTAAACACCTAAATGCACACCCTGCAGAAAATTAGGTGCTGAATTGTACACCAATGTCCTTAAAGGCATTAATTAGATCCTTAATTTTATCATGTGGGAAATGTGCCATAGTCAAGAAACACCTGGTGAAGACAAACATGAAAGGAAACAATCAAATTAAGGCACCTCGACAAAACTACTATGAAAAATTAAACAAAATGTGAATTAACAGAGGGAGTTATAGACAAAGGAAGAAAAATAAGTACAAATCATAATGAGATTTTTAACTATATGGAAAATAATTGATTCTATCACCAAGGCAGATACTGCCAGGAAGAAACAGCAATGTTTTAATAGTGGGTACAGTGTTCTACTGTACTGAATCAAAATTCTAGAATGAGAAGGTATCCAGGTCATCCAGTCCAATTCAGTCATTTTACAAAGGAAAAAGCTGAGGTTCAGAGATTTTAAGTGACTTTTACAAGGTCAGAGGAGGGAGTAAGAGTCAGGGGTAGAATTTGAATCCAAGTCCTGATTCCAGAGCCAGTGTTGCGTTTGGAAGAGGATTTTATATTAGTACAAGATAGTTGTAATATCTCTACTCAAGACCTACATCAAAGCCTCAAAGTAATAATAGGTGATCCTAGTTGTCAAAGTTCTCAGTGAAGAATAAATTTGTGTCAAGGCTGTAAAGTATTTTAGTGGGCCACATTTTGCTTGTGAGTCTGTCTTTCAAGAACCAGCCTAGCTAAGTGTGAAGAGGATCATCATTTGAGGTCCTGTTCCAAATGTGGTGATATTCTTTTGACTATAGCAACTCCTTCTATTGCCAATTAAGTCCCAAAGAACTTTTAAATCCTTAAAATCACAGATCATTGAAGTACTGAAGGAGACTTTGGTATCATCCCCAACTCACAGGACATTCCTTTCCCTGTGTATTTTTAATGGGTTTTCCTTTTATTAGCTGAAATTCAAATTTCTCTTAATTGCATATTAGCATATTACTGCCATAGCTCCTAGGCCCCCCTTATGTATAGGCTCCCAGAAATCTTTAGGTTTGAGGTACTACTTCAGTCATTTCTCATTCAAAGGCATATCTTATAAACTCCCGTTGCTATATAGGTCAAAGGAAGAGACACTTGCAGCTTAGTAAATAAAATGACAAGCAAAGACCCCCTGCATGTGTGTGTGTGTGTATATATATATATAGGGCACATACTTCTACATATTATAGCAGCAGGGGAGGGTATACATGCAGAGAAATGCACATGGAGGTACACATGTACATGTAG
Source organism: Myrmecobius fasciatus (assembly GCA_023553655.1). Classification (NCBI taxonomy): domain Eukaryota; kingdom Metazoa; phylum Chordata; class Mammalia; order Dasyuromorphia; family Myrmecobiidae; genus Myrmecobius; species Myrmecobius fasciatus. The sequence continues at coordinate 79,256 of JAJPUD010006602.1, read as the reverse complement.
CCAAGGAATATAGATAGATGAAGGGTCATACAACAAGAACTAGGTTCAGGACACACATAGTTGGTCCTGACATAAAAAAAATGTGTGAACATAGTATATGTAGGGCTGGATCACCCCAGATTTTGTAATGCAATTAACTTTGTCCATTTGTGGTATGAATATGTTATTTTCTTCTGCACACTGAGTTGCATTTTGCAATTTCATTTTCCAGTGGACCACATAGATTTCTGAGCATTTATTTCATCTCAGCTTTCCTTGGCATATCATCTCTGCTGATTGTTTCTCCTGATATGTTGGCTACCAATTGTTCTCTACTGACATCTACTAGATTACTTATTTCAACTTTCAAAAAGAGGCTCATCAACAATTTTCTGCTCTTCTTGGGGTGTGGTGACCAGTACCTGGAAAGACTGAATAACAAGATAATAATTGTTGTTTTTTAAATTTAGTTTAAGAAACTTCACTTAACTTAGTACTGTGAGGCACACAAAAAGAGAAGAAATGCATTAAATGCCGCAAGAAACTACCTGGCTAAAATGTAGTTTATTCTTTTATTGATCCTGCTCTTCTACTGATTCAAGAAACTATTTTTCAGTCCACTATCTGTCTTGGGGTTGGAAAATGCCTTTTAGCTCTAGTTAAAATTCCTGATTGTGAGTCTGTATATTTTTTTTTAAAAAATCATTAGAGAGACTCAGCTCAGTCAAAATCTCCTGAGAGCAGAGTATTTTGGGAACAAGACTTCCATAGCTCCCAAGGTGCTCCCCAGTTATCTATCATATGAATGACATTTCCAAGCAGAAACAAACAAAACAAAACAAAAAAGATTTCTTAGTGACGCAGACTGGGTCCCTGGTTAGCTCTACCTTTTTGTTTCACATTCCTGCCATTATTAATGTAGCCTTGATAAGTTAATTTCTTCCATAAAAGACCCTTATACTTGCAAAATCTTGAGGCAACTTTTTAAAGCCTCAAACTCCTTAAAACTCAGTAGAGATTTTTTTTTCCTTCTAATGGTGGAGACCATAAAGGGCAAAGGCATGACTGGTGAAAGCTGTGACATCTTGGCCCAAATCAAACTTCAGAACTACAGAACACATTCTAGGATCAACAAAGTCAAATGTTCTTGAGTCTTTTTCATTAAAGTTGACAGCAAGGAATATTTGGCACTTGCTATTGGCTGGAAGACAGGATTTCTGCCCCAGTAGAAGAAATTTTGAGAGTTTTCTTTCCTTGTAGAGAAAACCTGGTTTAGTGATTTTGGAGCCTAGAAAGAAAATGAATTTAGTGTAGAGCAGCATCTTGACCAACTGCCCATTAGCCATCAGGAATTTTGGAATTCGTTTCCACATTCCAGTTTCTTTTCAATTATCATGGAATAATCCTGGACTACTAAACCATATTCCTCAATCTTTTCCAGGTTGTTTCTGTTCAACCTGAAGGATCTTCTTTCCACTGGCAGGCAGGAGGCTCAAGAAGATGCACTTACTAGGGCTGATGCTCAGCATGATCACATTGTACTCCTTGTTCATGGTAAGAGCAGGAAGAGAGAGGAGTGAAGAGTGGAAATACCCATATGCTCTTGACATAATTAGATAGAAAAAAGCACTGGTCTTGAATTTGGAGAGTCTGTGCTGCTCTGACAAATCTTTGACTTTGGGAAGTGACTTCTGATCATTAGTTGTTGAAACATATCTATATATTTAACTTACATTTATAGACTATTATGAGGAAACCATTCTGATCATTAGTTCCTTTAGTTATTGAAATATATCTATATGTTTAACTTACATTTATAGACTGTTATGAGGAAACCAGAAAACAGTAAACCTTAAAGAACTATATAAATAATAAATCTGTAATTCTTAGTTTCATCAGTGTTGTTAGCATATTAGTTAATCTTGGTGTGAGTCAAGATAAGAGTAATAGGTATTTCTCTTTCTTAGTTCTAGGGAAATTTAGAAGAAATTAGACTGCGTGTTCAAAGACAGGATGGGAAACGTACTAGTAATAGATAAGTTGATCCCAGGCATGTAATCAAGATTTTATGCACATAGGACAAGTAGTAGTAAGGCAGGAAAGTGGCAAAGGAAATCTCAGTGTTGTTTCCTTGGAGAAAAAGTGTATTCTGAGATATCACAAGATTTCTATTCCATTTCTGAAGAAGAGTAGAAGAGGAATCGGTAGAATGGGCTTAGGCACTGGAATTGGTAGTTGATAATTACTTCTAAATTTGACACCCTGGAATTAGAACTCCAGCTATTTCACCTTAGGTCTCTAGTTCATTGTTCCTTCCTCTCCCCTTTTCTCCCCTCCCCTCCTTGGCAGTTGTTAGTGTATTCCATTGGCTGCCTTTTTACAGGTCTATATTATTTTCATTACCAAATCTATAAACACAAATGATGTCTACATCACAGGATAGAAGCAATTTAAAATTCTTGCCTCTCCTCTCTTTGCCCTGAGCATATATTAGCAGAAATAACAAACATTCATGCCTTACTCAGATAGTCCTCATGACATCCCTCCAGAACCATGGCATTTGCCCACAATTCACTCTCACTTTATAGACCCAGAAATGGACATTTCCTTCCCTAACATAATAAAGTTTTATTTCCCCCATTCCTTGAATTCTCCAGCATACACACTATAAAATTGAGCTTGTGGGACTAAATTATGTGTATGGGAATTTCTAACTTTAACATACCATGATTTTATTATTCTCATTAATCCATTAAAGACAGAACCTCTAGTGCCCCAACTAGAGTTATGATATTGCCATGATCTCTTGTTATATTATTAATTATTAAAGATGCAAATCTAATAAATTCTGCCTTAGAAAGGTTAATAATGCTAAGAACTCACTTTTACATAGCATTTTACAAATAATTTTCCTCACCATATTTCAAGGAGATAGGTAGCCTGGTAATACATGAATACCATTTTTACATAGAAGAAAACTGGGGCTCAGAGATATTATCAAACTTGCCTAAAATCACATAGCTAGCAAAGAGAAAAGCTTTGTGGAGAGTGAAACTGTAGATGAGCTTGAAGGAAACAAAGAAATCTAAGAGTCAAAATAAATATGATTAAAAAAAAACTGAGGGACTTTATTTATTTTTAAGGCTACCAATGACTCAATATAAAGATCTTTGGTTCCTCAGTAGCCAAAGACACATCTTAAAATCAGAGCAGCCTTTTATGAAATTTGGCTGCATAATTTTATGACATAAGATCTAACAATACCAACTAAACTCAGACTGTAATTTGTCCATAATTATGCTGAGTTGCAAAAGGTAGTCTCAAAAATCCATAGTAACAAGGAAAACAGAGTTCAAAATCCTTTGCAAAGACTCCAACCAAATATCTCCTTTGCATCTCCACTTTTTCACTTTTACCAGAGAGATCTAGTGCCAGGAGAAAACATTTCCTGATCAGGATGAATAATTTTCCATCTTCTTTATCTTGCTCAAGAGGCAGGACCAGTTTCAATTGTATGCATAGTCTCTTACAAACTTTTCCACCAATGCATGTACACCTAAGACCTAGAAATTGGTTGCAGTAATCATTAAAAGACGATTATTTTTAATCAATAATCTAAATCTAAATTTGATCAATAATCTAAATTGATCATCAAAAATCTAAAGCAGAGATAAGGAGAGAGTACATTCCAGGCTCAAGGTAACATTCTGAACAAAAGTACAGAGTTGGAGAAGAAATGTGCTTGACAAGGGATAATACCTACACCATTTTAATTTGAGTGTGAAGGGGAAAATGTGGAATGGGATTAGAAAGACCCAAAAGTTACCTTTGCAAAAGATACTGAACTAGCTGTTGGAAAAATAAATACAAAAACTAAACAGTTAATGCCCTTAAGTAGATTACATTATTTTGAAGAATATAACATGTAATCAAGTCACGAAATGCAAAGTATATGCTAAGTAATTTCAAAAGGAAAAAATGTTTAATAATTTAAAGATAATGAAAGCCTTCTTGGGGGCACATAAAGTGTGCTTTGAAATAAGAAAGCAATTGTAGGAAGTAGAGGTGAAGAAGTTTTCCATTTTAAACCTAAATTATTGCTTGTTCAAAGGCACAAAAGCAGGAAATAGAATGTTGTTTGTCTTCAACTATAATTTGACTGCAATAGATGGCATGAAAAGGATTAATATGATATAATGCTGTAAAGTTAGATGAGAGTCAGATTATAGAGTGCTTTAAAAGGCAGGCCATAAGTTTTATATATCATTATTGAGAAGATGGAGACATGGAAGATTTTTAAGTAGGGAGATGGCCTGATTATACTTGTGTTTTAAATATATTAATTTAGCAGTTGTATAGAGGATAGATTGGGATGAAAAGAGACTAGATACAGTGAAATCCTTTCACTTGTTTCAAAAATTCAAGCTAGAGATGATAAGTACTTGACACAAGAAAAAGACTATATGAAAGGAAGTGAATGGCTGAGGAAAAATATCATGGAAGTAGGATCAACAAGATTTATTGGAGTAGAAGTATGGAGAGGAAAGAAACAATTCTTAAGGTTACAAATTCATGTGCCAATGACAGGCATGCCATCAATAAAAATGAGGCAATTTGAAAAAAAATGAAATGGCTTTTCTTTTTTTTTTCCCCTTAGCTATAAAATGAATTCCATTTTAGATATGAGTTTGAACTATACACTAGGAATCCTAGTAGAGATATTCAGCAAAGTAGTTTATGATGCTGAATTAGGGCTCCAGAAGAATTGAGGGATGGATGTATTTGTATATTGGGGGTCACTTGTAGGGAGATAATTAAACCCACTACAACTGATGAGATTATTATGAGAGAGATTAGAGAAAATGAAAAGAGAACCCAGGGCAGAGAACTGGGAGATGCCCTCATTTAGTGGAGAAGGAGAAAAGAAGTATCAATCAGTAGACTGAAAAGGAATAGGGAGACGCTTGTGAAAACCGAGAGAGCAGTGTCACAGAAGCCCAAGGGCATGTTCTTAAAAGTAGTCAAATGTCAAAACTGGCAGAGATGTCAAGAAAGATGAGAATTTAGAAAAGCTTGCTTTATTTTGTTATTATGAGAGCTCTAAGGGATAATTTTAATGTCCTGTAACAACAACAACAACAAAAACCTGGACATTTTGTGACTTCCCAAGTTCAGTTTGAACTCTGGGTTTCTAAGATTTTATTAGAGTTCAAAAGAAATGAAAAACTGTTTTTCATATTCAAATAAAGGAATTACAAGAAGAAAACAATTTAGATAATAATGGAATCTCAGAACTGGAAAATTAGAATGTTTTCAATGGATATCTAATATATATCATTTTCTAAAGATTCCAAAGAGATTCTTATTGTGACACACCTGAAAATAGTCATCTCGCCTCTGCTTGAAGACTTCTATGGAGGGAGCACCCAATCGCTTTTAAGACAGGCCATTCCTCATTAGACAAAGACCAAAAGAAAATTCTCCTTTGCATAGTGTTTTTTTCACAAGCACCTAAAGAAGTACACAATACAATTATTTGTGAAACCAGAAAAATTGTTGTGTCATATTCCTAATTGCTGTGGCAAAGTCATGATTTGAATATTTGTCTTTAATTCTATAAATACAGTGCTTCTTCTACTAATATAGTACTATGTGGAATAGCAAAAAAGCTACTTTGAAACTGCAAAAAAAAGTGCAGATTAAAAAATGAGAGAATTTGGTGAAGGTGAAAAACTAGAAAAACACTCAAATTGATAAATCCTTTGTAATGTATATAAAGTATATTTAAAAACAGTTCAAGTCTTTTTTTTCTTTTATGGAGAAAGAAAGCTAATAAAGTCACAAATGTAATAATTTTAATTTTGTTCCCTTCTAC
>JAJPUD010006602.1:38944-63402 GCA_023553655.1 Myrmecobius fasciatus | reverse complement strand
TTTCTTTCTTTCTTTCTTTCTTTCTTTCTTTCTTTCTTTCTTTCTTTCTTTCTTTCTTTCTTTCTTTCTTTCTTTCTTTCTTTCTTTCTTTCTTTCTTTCTTTCTTTCTTTCTTTTCTTTCTTTCTTTCTTTCTTTTCTTTCTTTCTTTCAAGAACTTGGTTGATATTATCATGTAGCTTTTAGCTATTATTTTTCACATCTCCTGGGGGTTAGTTGAGATATCTAAAAGACTAGAAATGCAACAGTAGAAATTATCTGCTAGTCTTACCAACTTCAAAACTGCAAAAGACAAATCCAATAGCTAATGGAAACACCTAAGATCTTCAGGTGTGAGGGAAAAACAGTAGTATTTTGAAAAGAGCAAATTATAATGGACAACTTGAATTTCCTACATGTGCTGAGTGACAAATCATGTTTTTAAGAGCTAAGATAGAGGAAGAAAATAGAAGAAATGTGGATATCCTTTATTAAAAGCCAAAGATCAAAGATTTCTTCCCTCTCTTCCACTTCCCCCGTTTATATGGATGGACACGGTAAAGTGGGTTTATTTTTTATCAGAATAGAATTCACAACCCATGTAATATTATCTTGTTAAATAATTGATCATATTATTTTTATTTTATTTAATAACTTTCAACAAATGTTCTTTTTAATCTACCCAATAACTTTGCAGATAATTTCACAAAACTGAAATATTATTAGATGAATTAGATAAGGGAAGAATTAAAAAAAAATTGCTAATTGTAATTTTCCCAATTCAATTTGAGTATTAATAACTCACCATATTCATAGTGCTATACTAAACAATGGAATTGAAAGACAAATATTCCCTTAGGAGCCATATTGTATGGAGGGGAAATTCAAAGAGCTCACAAAATCGACTAGGGAGAAGCAGAAAACAAGAAGGGGATAATTTTGGTAAAAAATTTCAAGGTACTCAGGAAAGTCTTCTTGATTGGTTTTACGTGAGTTGTAAGGGGAAAAATAATTCTGACCATAGATCTCTGGGAATCATTTCTGTTTCTACGGTTCTATGATTATTAGTTTTTTTTTTTAATTATTTAAATTTAAATCATTTAAATCATTCTTAACCTTAAAGGAAATTCTTATTTCATATTGCATATCTTTGTGAACAGATGAGATATTTAAAACTCCAAAGATTTAATACAAATTTGCAATTTAAATAAAACAAAACCACAGAAAAACAACTAAATGGAAAACCAACAACAACTAAACAAACAAACAAACAAAAAAAAACCTCTTCCATAATTCACTGATTTTGTCTTATCTGTAAAATTTGATCATGCCACAGAATGACAAACTGCTGACCAACATTCCTTAGATGTAAGGTGGAGACAAATTATCACTCAATAAGAGTAGAATAAAATTTTTGCATTTCTCTTGAACCATTATCCTTGGCAAACTGGTAAACAATTTAAGAAAAATTATTACCTTTGATCTACTTTTGCTGCCTGAGACACATATCTTTTTAGACGTCTGCTAATGGAATTTGAAAGAAGGCAGTTTTGGAATACAAAGACATATTTTGGTAAAGATTAAAACTGAAATATCAGGGTCATGGAATGGAAATACCAACATTCAAAGCAGAATTAATTCTTGACCAATTTTTAAATGCTTTACATTCTTTAGGTGTAATTTAAGAACAAAGTATACTTGAGTTTTGTTTTCATTTCAATTTTTATGAATCTGGCCTATGAATTTACTGATTTTGTGTATAGCAAAATTTGGGAGAGCATGAATTCTTTTAAATATAAACTTAGATGTCTCACTACAGAATGAGATGAATACAGCACTATTGATTGTTGAGAAAAAACAAAACAAAAATAGTTGTTTCTCTTTTTAATTAGTGGAACCTATTTCTGAAGGTAAAAATTATGTTCTTAGATGAATGTTTATATCTGTGGTATGTGGTGGTGGTGGGGGAGTCAGGGCAATAAAGCATGGTAATATTTTGCTGGGGTTTTTTATTTTTATTTTTCAGTCCTATCTGACTTTAATGCACAGACTAATGTGTGGGGAATATAAAGGGATGATGGTAGGAAAAGGATTGATTTTTGCTACATCTCATCTTTAGAATGATCTTATAATAAAATAGATGAAAGAGCACTAAAAAGTATATCCAGATGTGTGTTCCCCACCACCCCCACTATATTTCCTCCTTTGCTAGCACTATACTCCACAATTGCCATGTATGAGCTTAAATGGTAATATTACTTTGACTAAACTCTGGTCAGTATTGTAACTAGGGTAGGTTTCTGGCATTCTCCCAGAACACGTGGTCCTTAATCACATATAAATAACAGGCCCTAGCACCTGTAAGAAGAATAAAGAGGCATCCCAGGTTAGCTCTTGTTGTGGTCTGGCTCTCATTGCCAACAAAAACCTTCCTATAGTAGCATTGCAGTATTCGGTTCCTTTTCATAAAGCTTAGAGGTCTGAATAGTTTGTGAATCAGAAAACTTTCCCTTCCCCATCCTGTGAGTAATAGAATCTATCTTAAAAACAAGTGAACCAATCTTTAAAAAAAGTTGATTTGTAAATTTTCAGGAGACTTGCCCAGACAGTATTTTATGGCTTGACCTGATTGCCATATATTTTATTAAATTTGTGACACAATTCAGTTTAACTATTTAAGTATGCTTTCTTTTAAACTCACTTTATTTTGGTAATCTGTTTCTAATATGTGTGTCTTAATCTCACTGCTGCTTAAATCACACACAACACCCAAGATATTGATTTAATTTATAAAACATGCATTAAATGCTTCCTCTGCTATTAGAAATAGAGAAAAAACAAAATAAAACACAATCCAGTTCCTATAGAGCTTACATTCTACCAATAGGATGCAAAATATATTTGAATAAGGGAACTGAAACGACTTTCAGTAGGAAAAGAGCACATGGAGTGGTAAACAAAGGGAAAATTAAAGAATATTTCATCAAAGAAGAAGCAACTGAGGTGGGCTTTGAAGAGAATTAAAATTAGGTTTCAGAAAGGTGATAGTGCATTCTAGACATCTCAGATAGTCGAGGGAAGTGAGAAATATCAAGTTCAGGAAAGAAGGGTCCAGTTTGTCTAGAGCATATTAAAGACTTATTAGCTGATTGATTGGAATATCTGACCCAGCTTGACTTCTATTCATTTCTTTTGCTTGTTGATTGATTTTTTTTCTTTTGCTTTTTGATTCTGGACCATACCTGAACTTTTAACTAAGTACCTCACAACAGCTATTAAGGAATTTCTGAAAACTATTATATGCAGGTTCTTTGCTTAACATATTTAAATGGATTTGTATTATTATTGATTTAGATCTCCCCTCCCATACTGCTAATACTGCAGATCACAATGCATGTATGTCTTCCAAAACTATGTGACCCTTGTCCATGATCGGTATATTATAAACTGATCCTAGGGGGTCTACCCAATATTCTGAAGTTTTTCCTCACTTTGTTTTGATAAGAGTTTTACATTGGTTATACACTGTAATTTCTTCCTATTATCTTTTGGTGATAATATTTTCAATTTTTCAGAACCTGTTATGTTCTAAAACTCACAGAATATAATGGCACTGGTTTATGATTCAGGGAATTCAAAAATGAAAAAAAAAACAGCAACACTACTTGCGTTTAAGAAGCTTAATTTTTATGATGATCATAGACATTAAACATTCTCATGAATTCACCACTGAGAAAAATAGTCAAATATATGAATTGCATGCTTGTTGCTAGCAATTTATACATATTAAGGGCAAGCTTGTCAGCCACATATATAAAAACAATAAGACAGCAGTAAGTCTTAAAAGAAATGATTTTGAACCTGGGGTTTAGGATTTGTTGCTGTGCATTTCATAGCACCTATTCATTTACATGGACAAATGAAATATGAAATCTGAAAAATGGGAGACCCTAAACCTTGAGTCACTATTTTTTGGGTATGCAGTCTTGAAAACAAATGCCTACTGAGTGTCTTAGTGAAATTAATAGCCACAAGGACTTTTGCATCCCAAATCACAGAGAAACCCTTCCTGTGATAACCAAGAAGTACAAGGAAAAAGAATAATCCTGAGAATTATATTTATTTAGAGAGCCTTTCATTCTCTGTTCCAAAGAGCCTTTCTGTGGAAATACCCATTTTTCCAAGGCCTTGGGAAATGGGCCATTGAAATAGTTTTTTCTTAGTCTTAAAGTGAATTTATAAATTTCTGCCCTTTCTGAGAAAGCTGAAGAGGACTTCTGGGCTTTAAGTTAAAAGAGAAATGACAGAAATGAGCAAAACCTGGAATCTGGTAGCAAATATGAGCAATCCCAACATGATGGCAAGAGTAGCTGTGCTTGCTGGTGACAAATAGAGACCAGTAGAACAGCAGAAAAATGTGAAACAACAGCACACAAGATTGGAAGTCAATAATCAGAGACTATACACTCAATAGAAACTGTATAGCCAATGAAAGACTATTATGTGTGAATCTAACTTACCTAGGAGAAGAGTATAGACTACAATAGACCAGCTGGGAATAAGTCCAGCAGGAACAATTCAATGACATCACCAGAAGATATCAGTAGCCCTGAAATATCAGAGGCATGTTTTGCTCCTCTACATGTCTTTACATTATGTGCATCTCTTAATAATGTACTTTGGCCCCAACATTTTCTCTTTATACATCTTTTTGTACATGTTCTCTACTTGCCTTCATTCTTCCCTTTGTGATATAGTTTGTATCTGAGAAGAGAATGAGGGCTACAGGTTTATTATTAGTGTTATTTTTTTCACTATCATGTCATCTGGCTGAGTGTGTAGTCATGGACTAATCTATGGTTCTGAATAGATGGAAGTCATAGAGTGTACTTTAAAACAAAGGTAACTGATTCCCCATTGTGTAAGTTAGGAAAAGTGTAAGTTGTATAATGTCATAAAACTGTTTTTACCATTAAAGCATTATTTGTATACTCTTTTAGACTCTTTTAAAAAGTAAATCCCTTATTATAAAATTATAAAAAACCTAATGTTGTTATTATTTTTGCTAAAATACAGTGAATCTAACCTGAAATATAAAAACACAGTGGTGGCAATAATACAGAAATACCACCAGCTGAATGCATATGAAATATTAATGACTCTCTAGGCCAATTACTAATAGATGCCTTATTAGAGATTTTTCAAATACTTGCAGGAAAATGTATCATAAAAGTCTTACAAGGGACACTTAGGTCTACAAAACTTGCCAGGGACAATTCTCAGTGTGCCAGAGAGCTGACTTTATTCATCAGTGGAATAGCAACTCCCTAAGTAATTTATCTAAAGGCTATCCAAAGCTTCCCATATCCATTAATATTTTCTCTTTTTTTCATTTTCTTAACCCCAGTCAATGCCTACAGTTCTTTCATATGACTAGTTTGAGAGTCCCAAGCAAGCATTTTAAGTTGGTAGAGTGAAAAACAACAAAACAAACAAAAAAAAAATCTTTTGGAATTTGAGAATGTAAATTCAGATTCCAATACTACCCCATAAATCTTTGTCACCTTAGGCAATGAGAGAACTTTAAAATAAGATAAGGGAATTAGATGACATCTAAGGTCCTTTCCCTATCTAAATTTAATTCTATTATTCATCATATGAACAGAGTGAGGTTTCTTTGATTCAAAATTGTGGTCTGAATGAGTGTTACTAGGGAAACTGAGGAAACAACTTTCTGTTTTTGACAAAGGTCCCTTAATTCAAATTTGACTTTTTTTCTTTTCTTTTCTTTTTTTTTTCTTATTAAAAGCTTTTTATTTACAAAACATATGAGTGATTTTTCTACATTGACCTTTGCAAAAACTTTTTTTTCCCAAGCTTTTCCCCTCCTTCCCCCCACCCCCACCCCTAGATGACAGGTAATCTAATACATGCTAAATATGATAAATTATATAACAAATCCAATACATGTATGCATATCTATACAGTTATCTTACTGCACAAGAAACGTCATATCTAGAAAGAGAAGAAAAAAACAACCTAAGAAGGAAAACAAAATGCATGGAAATATTCACAGAAAGCGTTAAAATGCTGTGTTGTGGTCCGTACTCAGTTCCCACAGGTCTCTCTCTGGATGTATATAACTATCTTCATCGCTGAGCAATAGGAACTGGTTTGAATCACATCATTGTTGAAGAGAACCATGTCCATCAAAATTGATCATCGTATAGTCTTGTTGCTGTGTATAATATTCTCCTGGTTCTGCTGATTTCACTCAGCATCAGTTCATGCAAGTCTCTCCAGGCCTCTCTGAAATCATCCTGCTGGTCATTTCTTACAGAACAATAATATTCCATAACATTCATATACCATAATTTATTCAGCCACTCTCCAATTGATGGACATCCCTTCAGTTTCCAGTTTCTAGCCACTACAAAAAGGGCTGCCACAAACATTTTTGCACATGTGGGGCCCTTTCCCTCCTTTAAAATCTCTTTGGGATATAGGCCCAGTAGAAACACTGCTGGGAAATTTGACTTTTTTTCTTGTAAAAGAGGCAGAACTCTACTGCTAACTTTTAGATCTGTTGAGATTCTACTTATGGAAAATGATGTCTTGCCTTCAATAAGGGGAAATCTAAGGAGAAGGATCATGATCAAAAGCATGTGATCTGACAAAAAGCAGATCTTAAGAGTCAAACTTTAAGACACAGACCTTCTGAGTTCCTTCATGAGCTTTTTCTTTTCTTCCAGATGAGACCATATACATACATTTGGGTATGTATATAGGCAACATGCACGTGTGCATATATATATATGTATGTACCTATACATTCATTTTAAAGATATACTTTTCATAAACACAAAAGTGAGTTTGCTTATTTATTTGATAATACCATCACAAACCTAACTAGAAGTTAACAACCAAGACAGAAGATAAACTCATTAATTCATTGTGAAGCATTGTAGGACAGTTAGAGTAAAGTAAAAGAGAATTGATGAATGACAATTATAATGTGAAAATATTTATATATGTTGAATTTGAACCAAAAAATTGGAAATAATTGATTACAATTCATCAGCATTGCAAGATGATTCATTTTCTTAAGGAAAATTGAAATGTGGAAATGTTCTTAATACCAAGTACATCCAATTTTTTCCTTTACCTTTGACCATTAATAAAGGAAAGAGTATCATACAAGTAAATGATTTCCTTTTTCAACTCTTGTTCCAATTAGCAATGTTTAGGCCTTTGTATAACTAGTCTTTTACTAATTATGACACAGAGACTGACTGCAATTTCCACTTCTTTGTCTTCTCTGTTAGAAAATTATTTTTCTCATGAAGAATAGCAACAGATTAATATTATTATATACTTTAAAAATAATTTCTCTAATGAGATAATTTTTAATGTAAGGAAGTTGTAGATTCTGACATACATGGAAGAAATATTGCTTAGGTCCAGAATAAAATGGGTTAAGTTTTGGTTGTCATTATTTTTTAAAATAAATTGCAATATTTTTGTAAATTGAATTGTTTTTAAATGAGTGGCTGGAATACACATTTTAGAAATGTGTTCCTTTGTCCTTATGAACCATTTTTCAAAGTACTTTCCAGCTTATTCTCTAATTTTTTTTTGCTCCTAGAAACAAGTTATAAAATGAACTATCATCTTATTGTAATTCTTTATCTGATTATTCATTTTTAGTCACAGTGAACTTCTGTTTGTTATTCCCCAAAACAGAATTCTTTATTAACTATCACCTTCAAAAATCTATAACATCATGACAATTTATATTCATAATTATGACTCAAAGGCAATGCAAAATCCTGGTGGACCTTACAGATCATCAAAAGAGGATTCATTTAGGTTGCAAAATAATGTATCTTCAGCCTCTTCAAAAAGTTAGTACTGAGCCAGGGAAATTAGTCCTTCCCTTTGTTTTGAATCTCCATTGCTAAAAATCTTTAAGCACAGAACAGAGAATTATCTGTCTAAGATGATTTAGAGAGAGTCCTGCCTAAGGGAAGATGCTGGATTAGTTGACCATTTGACAGGTCTTTTTAGCTGAAGTAGTTTATAATTCCATGATTGTATGAGGCAAATAATCAGGGACAACAAAACCAATCAATAACCCTCTCCAGTTTGAAGATTGAATCACTCTTATTTTCCAGAAGATTTTCATAGCTTCTAACAAATCTCTAGATTTACTCTAGATTTATTCTCTGCAAAGTCAGAGAGCAAAAAATTTCTTTAATTCTCAAGATACTTATATTTATTTTGGCTTCTCCCCCATTTTTCATTTAATGGTTAACAATTCTTCTGCTTTGTATCAATGAGTTTGAGACTGGTAGTTAAATTTTGTAATCCAAATGACCTGAATTGCCACACTAAACAAAAAAGAAAAGAAAAGAAAAACAACTTCCAAGGATTTTTTTTTTTTTGTTGTTAAAAGATAGGATTTTTATTTCAGGTTTATAAAACTGTATTTAGGAGGACTCCTGTCTTACTTTAACAAAAGCATAATCCCTTTAAATTTGTTAAAATTATCAAACAAGATGACCTTGGAAAATGATCAAAGGCCTTCAGTGGTTTGGTCAATCGGATGATTTTCCCTAGCATTTCCATTCACAATTTTTTAATGGTCATTTCCTGTTTTTGTTATTCATGTTATAAAACTAATTCTGTACTCTCTTGATAGTAGAATTCTCCTTCATTGAAAGTGTGGTCACTTTTATTTATTTTTAATATTTATTTGTTGATTTAAAAAAATCTTTAAAATAAAAATGACAGAAATTTTATGAGAAGACAGACTTATTGGGAAATTCATGAGAGACAGCATAGTTAGGTGGAAGGAACACTGTCTTTGAAATTGAGACACATTTGTCCAAGATTTGACATTTATTAGATATCATAGTCATCTCAATATTTCTAGTCTCAGTTTTCACATTTGTAAAGTGGGATAAAATACTTATAATACCAAATTCATAAGATTGTACTAAGGCCCAAATCAGATAAAATGTAGTGATTCTTAAATCTTAAAGGACTTTCTAAATGCCATCTATAAAGTAATTTCATTTTTCTTGTCTACACTTAAATGTATGACATCATTGATCTCTTTAAGTTCAAACCTAATATTGTTTTCTATAATCCATAATTTATTCAATAAACAGAGTTTATCTTTGTTACCCTACATCTTTTGTTTCAAAATTAATCTTTTCTACTATTCCCCTATTAATCCTACCCTTTCCCAAAGATTAGCTTTCTAGCTACCAATGTCAGGGATTCCAACTACACATATCACTTCTCGGTTTCAAAATGTATCTGTCTTGTAGGCCATAGGTTATTTTCCTTGCTGTTAAAATATGAACTATTAATTCTTACTGATATATGTACCATTGTAATCAGTATTTTGCTTTCTTTCTTGGGAAACATATTTCAATTTATAACATCTGAAGATAGGATGGTTTTAAAACTAGTCTTAATACTAGAAATTTAGGGTGCTATAATATAAGTGCCTATTCAGCCTATAAATAAATCTGATACAAGAATTCAGTATTGTTTTGTTGTTATTGTTTGTTTAGTTTTAGTAATCCAACCTGAAAAATGAAAAAAAATTAGAAAGGAAAAATGATGTAGGAAGGTGCTCAATAATTAAAATGATAAAACTGGTGAGAGACAATATTTATGGCCTCAGAAGCTTCCATAATGGTATAGAAAATGATTTTTAAAATAAAGGAGGAATTATGACCTTTCTACTAAGAAGTAAATTGCCCTAGATCATAATTAGTTGATGACAAAGGTTCATATTGGGACAAAATCTTTATAATCCCAGAATAATGCCCTTTTGAAGATATGATTTTAATAGAGAAAAGAAGATTTTACCTTGCTCAAAATATAGGTACGTAAGTAGATGATAGGAAGAAAAAGAAAAAAGGAGAGAAAGAAAAAAATGAAAGAAAGCAACATTTGAGCTACCTACTAAATGGCAGGAATTATGGTAGGGGATAGTATTAAAAATTTAAGCAAGAGAGTCACTATTCTCAAGATGCTTATAACAGGAAAAGGCAATACATAAAAGGGCCCTGGGGGGAGAGGTACACAAACAGTGACATAGCTTGGAGATAGTCAAAAAGTGCTGTATAGACCTCAAATTGGACAGAATAAAACCACAGTTGACCAATCAAAATACAGACTAGTTACTAGGACGGAAGCCAATTTGCTGGTATGAAAGGGATACAGATGATGTTTCAAATGGAAGTGAATGGAAACTGCTTGGCTGAATGGCTAAAAAGATGGCTATGGAAGACTATATCTGGGAAAATTAAAAGTCCCACAAAAAAACAAAGAGTTACAGGATTGTAGAAATATAAAAACTTAGAGCTAAAGATAAAGATACCACTATATGAATATAAGTAATGTTACAGGCTTCCTGCCCAGTTGAAGAACATGGATACTGCTTTTTTTTTTTTATTCAGATGTTCATACTTCTTTAAATATGGGCTTTTAAAAACTGTCCTTTGGTTCAAGGGATAATTTTAGTCATAAAACTATAGTTCACTGATTTCTTGATTTTTATCAATTGTCTTTTAGAAAGTAAAACAGTCTATGAGAAGTATTAATTTGAAATTGTGACAAAACCACAACTATTGTGTGATCTAAATTTCTTACTGTGTTAAACTTTAGAAGTAAGAGTACTTATCTCTAGCAGATAGAAGCAACTGAGCTTAAAGGCACATAGATTGGGAAGAATTATTTGGCAGCAGTACTCAGATGATCTCCTCTTAGTTCAGCCTCCCAGCTTCCTCAACACTATACTCTTTTGTAGGTCTTCTACCCACAACAGTTCTGGTTTATTCCTACAAGGTGTCTTTCTCCTCATTGAATTTCTTTTTAAAAATATTGATTTGATGGAACATTTTGTGTTATTTTCCCTAGATTCATTTTGTGGTGCTTGTCCTGGGTGTCAGAATTTCAAGTTATTACTCTGAAGAAAATAGTGTGTAAGAGTAGTAAAAGTGATTTCAATTTAGAAGAAAAGGACTAAATCATCTTGACATTTTTGACAATAAAAGGAATTCTGGACACAGAATATCCCAAATATTTTAGAAAAACATTTTGAAAGTTCAATAAATATGATGGATATGATCCTATAGTCTAAGAAATAAAAGTCAAGATGACTAAGGAAGATTCTCAAAAAGGAAATTATAATAATGCATTCTTAGAATGCATAACAAAAAAAAAGGGAAATGTAGCTAATGCAAGGGTATAAATTCCAAGGACTTCTAAAAGCTCAAATCTAGAAAAGACATATAGAAAATATGAAAAGAAGGGCATTGGCCAATAAAGAACACAAAACATACACAAGTTGTATAATTTTGAAACAATTCATTTAGAAAAGCCTAAAAAACAAAGTACTAAGGTTGGCAAAAAAAAAATATAAGGATAAGGGCTTTTAGAGTTATATTCAGAAAAAAAAATGGAAAATCTAACATATTTACTTGAGAAAATGGTGAAATTGAAGCAGAAAAATTATTTTGCTTTCATCTTTACCAAGAAAAAGTTTCAAACTAATAAGGATAAAAGAACCATTATTCAGCTTGAATTAACATTTGAGGGTAGATAAGGGAAAGTAATAGCTAGATTACATTCCATTCTTGTTCAAAGTGAATTATATCCTTTAAAGTATGATTACTGAACTAGCACAAATGATTTCTGAAAAACCTTGGAGAATAAGAGAGCTTCTATAAGACTAAGGATAGGTAAAAGTTACTCTGATTTTCAAGGTGAGGGTAAGAGTATATTTAAATAGATGCATTTGTTCCTTGATATTTTTTAATGTTATTGATTCTTCCAAATTCATGTAAGTGTAGTGAACTATTAGAAATCAGCATGGTGGCTCTTAAGGACAAATTATGCCAAACATTCTGTTTTTAATAAGGATTGAACGATATACCCTTCATTTTCCTTGGGGGCATGAATGAGGCAAGTTTACTATGGATTTGACCCATAAACCACAAGAGATCAGTCATAAACACACAGTTGCTTTAGAAGCTGGAAGTTGCAATAAACTCTATGCCTTTATGCTCCACCATCTGTTAGTGTAGGGTACACCAGATCTCTTCCATTTTTGTACTCTGGGACATTTCTGAAAACTGACCAAATATAAAAATAAAAAATTCTTCATTAATTAAAACATAATTTTGTTTGAGAGAACTTTTAGACGATTCTATGGAAAAATTTTACCTTTCTACTAAATGTACAAACCAAATATAAGTTGTCATATATCAGGCATATTGACTATTGAGGAAAACAATTTATTTACTACAAAATTGCAAATATAACAGAAAAAAGGCTTTGTAATGAATATAGAACTCACAATAGTCCAAAAAATGAAACAAAATTCTTTTTTAAGAGAGGATGATAGAGGGCCTTTTGTTGGGTCCAGTTAGTTGAACCTGGGCATGGGATCACGAACAGTGCTTAATTCGTATAGGAGAAAGACAAAATAGAGCACATCAGAAGACTGCAGGTTGTTCCTAGGCCTGACAGAAAAAGCATTCTTTCATTCCCTGTTGCCCACAGAGGTTAGGAATCACTTATTTTCCTAGCTGCTTTGTATTATAGAATAGAATATGAGAGATGAGACAGACCTCAAAAAATTATATTCCGTAAGAGAAGAGGGAGAGATAATACATAACTTTTAATTCCACATGAAAGGATGTGCTAGAGTCACTATGATTCTAGAAAAATAGTATCTTCTATTCAAGTCAATTCACATATTCTTAGTCATGCTCTTTTTTTTAAGACAGCTTTTTATTTATTTATTTGTTTTGGTTTCAGGAATATTGAAATATTTTATGATTTCCTTCAATGTAGTAATCACCTGGCTGGGTAACTTTCCCTTACTACATGAATTTTAACTGGTTCAAGACTTAGGACATTCCTCAATGCCCATTAAAAAGAAAGTGGCTTCTCCCTGGGCAGTTTTTCAGAGGGAGAATATGAACCCAGATCATCCTTTCTTGAAGTCCATTATTTAGTCTACTGTTCTATGTTGTGCAGTTGTTTCAAATGAGTTCAGATATTTATGGGGTTTTCTTTTTCTTTTCTTTTTTTTTTGGACAGATTGAATATGTGTGTGTGTGTGTATATATATATGTATGTATATATATATATATATATATACATACATATATATACACACATACATTTATCTTGCTGTACAGGAAAAAATAAATAAATAAACTTGAGAAGGAAAACATAATGCAAGCAGACATCAATAGAGAGTGTGAAAATCCTATGTAGTAGTCCGGACTCAGATCCCACACCCGTTCCCTGGGTGTATATGACCTTCTTCACTGAACAATTGGAACTGGTTTGAAACATTTCATTGTTGAAGAGAGCCATGTCCATCAGAACTGATCATCATATAGTCTTGTTGTTGCTGTGTATATTGATCTCCTGGTTCTGCTCATTTCACTCAGCATCAGTTCATGCAAGTCTCTCCAGGCCTCTCTGAAATCATCCTGCTGGTCGTTTCTTACAGAGCAATAATATTCCATAACATTCATATACCATAATTTATTCAGCCACTCTCCAGTTGATGGGCATCCCTTCAGTTTCCAGTTTCTAGCCACTACAAAAAGGGCTGCCACAAACATTTTTGCACATGTGGGTCCCTTTCCCTCCTCTAAGATCTCTTTGTGATATAGACCCAATAAAAACACTACTGGGTCAAAGGGTATGCACAGTTTGATAACTTTTTGAGCATAGTTCCAAATTGCTCTCCAGAATGGTTGGATCTGTTCACAGTTCCACCAACAATGTATCAGTGTCCCAGTTTTCCCACATCCCTTCCAACATTCTTCATTTTCTTTTCCTGTCATCTTAGCCAATCTGACAGGTGTGTAGTGGTATCTCAGAGTTGTCTTAATTTGCATTTCTCTGATTAATGGTGATTTGGAGCACCTTTTCATATAACTAGAAATAGTTTTAATTTCATCATGTGAAAATTGCTTGTTCATATCCTTTGACCATTTATCTATTGGAGAGTGGCTTAAATTCTTATAAATATAAGACAAATCTCTATATATTTTAGAAATGAGGCCTTTATTAGAACCCTTAAATGTTAAGATGATTTCCCAATTTATTGTTTACCTCCTAATCTTGTCTGCATTAGTTTTGTTTGTACAAAAACTTCTTAACTTAATATAATCAAAATTATCTATCTGATGTTCAATTAAGAGTTCCAGTTCTTCTTTGGACACAAATTCCTTCCTTTTCCATAGGTCTGAGAGGTAAACTATCCTATTTTCCTCTAATTTGCTTATAATATCACTCTTTATATCTAAATCATGAACCCATTTAGTTCTTATCTTGGTATGTGGTGTTAGATGTGGGTCAAGCCCTAATTTGTTCCATACTAGTTTCTAATTTTCAAAGCAGTTTTTGTCAAATAGTGAGTACTTATCCCAAAAGCTGGGAGTCATGGTGTTTCTTGAGGAACAAGACCTTTCCATTTTTTAAAATTTTATTTTTAATTTATGAAATTAAACATTTCTATAATCTTCTACAATGAAAAAAATGATTGTATGTAAGAGTATAAATCTGCTATGTAGAACTTGCCATTCATTCCAAATATTCTTCCCATTTCCATCTTTTTGAAAGCCAAGGAGTATAAATTTTCTACACTAAGAAACTGTAGCAGATTAGAAAGTTGGTAGAGATTTTCTCATTTCCCATAAATGGGCTAGTTTTATATAGGAAGCTCATGTTAAAAAGCTGATTCCTCTGAAAACAGAGAAGCATGAAAAAACTTAAATAAAGTGATGCAAAATAAACAGAGCCAAGAAAATAAATGACTACAGTTACTATAATAAAAATAGAAATAATATAAAATAATTTAAAACATTTTCTGCAAAATTCTAAAAAAAACAAGCTTGACCCAAAGAAGAAATATATGAAGATGCTTTCCACTCATTTTTTGAGGTATATATGGGGACTGAATGGGTGGAGTGAAGAGGTTTAAATCCATTGTTGTGGACTATTGCATATGTTAGATATTTTTCAAAATATTAATTTTGCTTAATTTTTTTCTCCTTTTAAGTCTGATATAAGAGATCAACCTCTGGTGCATGAAGGGAAAAGAATGCAGAGGAACATCTAGGTAATATAAACATAAATTAATAAAAATTTATAAAATAGTAATTTAAAAAATTCTCAATTACTTATCTAGAGATTATAGTTCTTATCTGAAATCCATTATACTAGTTGAAGTTATTCCTCCTTCCAATATCTCTCACCTAATTCCAAACAGCAGTGCAATGACTAAGTATCAAATATTATTTATGGTTTTTCCAAAGAGGACTAAGTAGGTAAACTCTTCTGGGGAAAGGGAAAAAGAAAAAGAAAGAATGATTAAAGGCTTTATTTTACCCATTAATGGGAGGGTGATGGAACACACTATATTCTCACCACCAAATCCCAGCAAATTTCTTGGCCACATCAAAATTTTCTCATAACTATAAATAATAACAAAAATAAGTACATAATCTAAATTCTTTCACCCCTCCTCTAGCTCATGCAATATAATCTCAGAGAACAAAACTAAAACCAATGTAACAGTTGGTTTCCTTTTATTGCTGTTATTGTCACTTTAATGTAGGTAAATGGTTTTAGTTGCTTGTTTAAATATGAAATTTATAAAATATTTACTTTCTGAAAGTTTGAAATCAAAAGAGTCCAAATTGAGGCACAGATTAAATATATAATCTTTTTTACAACTCTTGTTTTCCTTTGTATGCAAGCCTTTAGTCATATCTAACCTTCTTCCATGTTTCTTTTTCTGATGCAATGGCATATATATACAAGGATTATTTAAGTATGAAAGTAATTTGCATCATGTTATATATATACATACACATACATGTATACATGTGTTCATGTGTATGCATGTATACACATGCACATACACATTGACATATATTCTATGTCAATGCTATGGTTTATCCTTTTTTAAAAGATCTATTACACCAGAACACTGAAGGTCCAAAGCAGTATGTGATCTACATTCAGGTCAATGTCAGTGGAGCTCTTCCAGATGGGTTCTTTGAATTCCAACAGACATGCTGGCTCCTAGCCAATGAGCGTCTTATGAAGCAAGAACATTATGCATTGTCACTGGCAGCAACATCATTGCTGCTGTTTGCCTTTAGACATAGTGCCCAGCTTAGACAGGACAACAGAAACTGTCAACTGTCACTGTTCCCATGACCACTTCCCCTTCTTGCTTTTGTTAAAGAAAAATGAGTCGCCACATCTGCCAGCTAAATATAGGAGAGATTCAACAAATGGCTTCAATGTTCTGATGAATTTGTCTGCTTCATATTGAGTTGAGAAAAGAAGAAAGAATCCTTAATGGAGGAATTCTGCATCCTGTGTATTTGAATTTGCCTCGCTACCATTTTAGGTTAAATCAGGGACAGTAGGGTAATTAGCCCTGAACATTATGCCATTTAGAAAACATTCCACAGGAAATTATTTGTGCTTGCTATTCACTACATCATGAGATATGGAAAAATCAGATGCTTCCATTTTTTTAATGGATTTATAGTACGTGATGAAGGGAGCAAAGTATGAATACAAAATTACTGGTTTTCAAGCATGCAGCTTTAAAAAATGTGTTTGGTTCTTTCATAAAAAGGTGATTCAAATTTTCTCAGATTGGGAAATAAATTAGGAAGAGGGGGAGAAAAGCAAATCTACTCTAGTCGGTGCTGGCACTGTATTTTAAAGGGGATCAGATTCATTTATGACCTTGATCAGGTCTTAAGCACCTTATTCCTTCACATTTAAAAATAGAGGTAATGACACTGAGCTTCCTTCACATGGGAGTTGTTAAGAATAGTCATAAATAATGTGTAGTGTGAATAAATGTTAAGGAGATTATGAAGGTGATCTCACCAAAGAATAGGAAGAGCTACAAATTATCCTTTTACTTAAGATCTGTATTGTATTAAATAAAAATTATTTTAAAATATATTTTGCTTTTCAAACATATGTCTTACATATTCCTGATGTGTGTGTGTAAGTGTGTGTCAGATAGAGACAGACATAGAGAGAGAGATGCAGTTAAGGAACATTTTCAAAATTGTAGCTCTTTTAGGTTTATCCTAGGAAGCTTGACAATATGCTTATTCAATTACTTTATTGTGAATTCAGTGGATTCATCAGAGATTGAGTGAAAAATGAGATGACCTCTTCCACTTAAATCTTTGTGGATTTCCTAATTGCTCAGTAAAATTATAAGATAAACTTTTCTATCTCTTGGAATTTTTATGGGTCTTTAGAATCTGAGATTTACCAGTTTGTGTGGAGAGTGTTGTAAAAGATCAGATGAAAAAAGTTGTACTGCTGGATCAGTCAGGAGGCCTTGGACAATCCTTCCCAAGCAATTCTGACAAAAGAATGGATAGAAACTGAGTCTTTGCTGCATCAGTTCATGCATGTTTGGGTGATCTAATTTTAATTTATAAGACTATCTGATCCATACCTAACTAACTTGTCTCTGTTGTAGGAATTAGAAAGAAAAAAGAGAAAAGAATTTTATCTTCCAGCCTTGTACTTGTTTCTCCCCTCCCCCAGGGAGTTAAAGAATAATGACCTCCAGGAAGGGGGGAGGGGAGACAAGAAAAACAAACAAATAAATAAAAATCAAGGAGGTCACTATTTGACTATTTCCCTGTACCTTTACTGATTTGCCACCCTTAAGACTGCAACATTCTTGATAAGATTTTGTAGCTCTCCCATCAGTCTCCTCCATTCTCTGTAGAGTTTGTAAGGGCACTATCACAAGGCACATACCCTTGAAACCAAGGATGGGCAAATATTGTACATCTCATACCCTCCTGTATCTTACTCTTGACCTGGAATAATATCATAAAAAGGTTCTAGATACCTAATCTACAATTTGCATTCTGAAATCTTTTGACATGTTTTCAATGCCCTGATATTTTCATTGCTTTGTGGTTTGAGATATTTATAAATTCTGATTCATATTCCTTAAACAACATATCTGAATATGCTGCAGTCACAGTAATCCATTGTGCTAAGAAACTCCCTCATCTTTTCCCCAATAACCTTTTTAATTTTCTAAGCCAACTCATTGCTGAGGTTGGAGGTGGACAGGAATGACACAATTTAGCCATTTCTTATTGGGAGTTACATTGAGGTGTCTGTCTCCCAAATGTCAGAAAGCTGCTGCACTGAAATGTATTCTGAACTTAAAAATCCTGACAGGAGCCAAACCTTTAGGGAAGCATGTGTCAGACTCTGACGTATTGGTGAAGAGATGCTACAGTTGCTAATGATTCTGGTGATGGCTCTGTGTGTCACTTAATGATCACATTGAAGTTGATTTGGGGGCAAGCAAGGAGGGGAGGCATTAATGTAAGGGCAATGAAAATGAGGAACTGGAGAAAAGGAGTAGATTACTAAAGAACGAGGGAGCCCAGAAAGAAAAAGCCTCATTTTGTTCCATTGTAGAAATTCCTGTTATCTTGCTCCTATATTTGATCTGGACGATGATGGTAAATTGGTGCCAAGTTTCTGAATAGGAGAGAATTGGAGTTGCTTTAGTTAAAAAGTGACCAGAAGCTAAGGAAGTTAGAGATGTTATTGGAGAAAAAGAGATGAGTGACAAAGGGGGAGCAATGGAATGTATGTCAGTCATTATAAGGATTCAATAGAAATATTTACTAATCTATGGAGGTTGAGATCAACTTCAGAAGAAAAGGTATTCAGAACAATGAAACTACAGCTTTATCAAGATTCTCAAAATGTTTTGGCAGAAAAATGCAAATTTTGCATCAAAGACAATTGTGTTAGCATTTTATCATGAGAAAAAGTCCACACTAAATAAAACCTGACTTAAAACATTCTCAGTGAGTGTTTTCCATTTGGAAGTGATTGTAATAAATATGGAGCTTGCCATAATAATTAGCCAAGAAAATAAGAAATGAGAAAAATGAGGACCTAATAATATTAAATACACTTGAGAAGGAATGGGATTTTTTTTAGGGACCTATAGAAAATGTTGTCTTTCTGCCAGTGGCCAGTTAATAGTTAAACAAGCACAAAATGGCAGTTGATCTCGCTGCAAGGGAAAAAGGTGAAAGGTTTAGAAACATGACAGAGGGAACATCCTAGGACTTGTCAAAGCTTATAATCCCTATCCACTTTTTGTGATTCTTATAAGGACAAATGGTACAATCAGGAAAAAAAAAAAAAAGCCTACAAAACAATACTAGAGGATCATGAACTCCTGGGAAAGAAACCAAAGACATTAGGGACACAGATGGAATTTTATCACTGCTACCAATTGAAGGCAAGGATTATAAAAGAGAAAGGCATATTTGGAAAGTAAATAGATTTCTCAGATTTTATTTGAGAAAAAATATTTTAATTCCTGGACTACAGCACAAAATGCAAAACAATGGTTTCTATACCAGGAGTGGTGTGTACCCCATAATACATTTACCAGTCAAACTACATTTTCCTAAATCTTGCAAATCTGATCAAGTGCTTTAGATTGAAAATAGAAGGAGAAGAAGAAAACTTATTAAAACTTAGATCTGCCGAGGCAGATACTTCAGGGAATAGTTGGTACAATAAAATGCAATATTTCAAGGAGTCATAATTTTGTCAGCATGGTTATTTTTCTCTACTAAAGTAGTTAACAACCCCCTTCTAATTTAATAAGCATTCTTGGAATTTCTGTGGCCAAAAATAATTCTCCTCCTTAGTGAGAAACCTTTTTGAAATTAAAATGTTTCTCAGGTGATAGACACATACTTATGTTGTTGCTAGTTGTATATTAAAACTCCATCTTAGTGGGACCCACTGGAGTGGGTATTTTATTAGGATAGATTTTAGGAATGTGGAGTCACTTTTATGCTAAGATGAGACATCACAGTAAATGAAACATAAAATAGAAATGCAATAGAATGAATAAGCAATACAAAAAATAAGTTAACAAGCATTTTGTGTACTTACTATGTGCCAGACGTGTATTTATGTGATAAAAGTTTAAAACTAAAGGCCTCAGATATTTATGCATAACTGCACAAAACATATCTACTAAAGAAAGTACACTTAATGCAAAGAGATACATTTGATAACAGGCTTCACAGACTTGCTAGGATAGGGATCATGGCTACATTATGATAATAGATTAAAGCAACAGAATAGATTAAAGGGATGGTAGAGTTGCATTTCTTATTGAGAAAATGTGAGGAAATAAAAGAAAGTCAGGTTGATTCAAAAAATAATTTTAAAGCATTATGTGCTCAATATAAAAATGAGTTTTCCTTTAAGGAGTTAATGTTTTACAGAAAGGACATAACTTGTATAAGCAATTTATGTAAAGAATATTGAAGAAATATAAAGAAATTTAAAATGAAAGAAAAAATAATTTTTGTATACATCAGAAAAACTGTTCTGTGGGAATTGACCCCTGAGTTGTGCTTCAGAGAAAACTAGAGAAGCATGGCAAAAAAAAAAAAAAAAAAATTAAGAGAGTTAACAGAAATTAAATTAACAGAAATGACACTGTCAGAGAGTATTCTACAGACCAAGCAACAAGCAGAAGGTAATAGAGTATAAGTCAAAAACAGAGAAAGAATAATGATATAGTACTGATGAGAAATTTTATCTATCCATCCTGTTGCTCTCTTTCTGTCTTTAAAGTGACAAAAGGGCCTGATATTCTGAGCCAACTTCTAAGCAATATGGTAGACATTAGGAATTTTGATAGTAAGGCATTTCATTTCAGCATACAACATAGAGCAGAAATAAATCAATTATATTCTATAGGTATGCTCTAGGTTTGGGGGAAAGATTTAAAAGGGTAAAAATGACAATTTCACCCACATTTTCTGGTAAATTAATTATGGGATATACTCCATTCCTAGTCTAGACAGCATTGATTTTTTTTTTTTTATTTTATGCTATGTCCTGGAAATTGAATGCTTTTTCAAATATAATGTTCTGAGAGATCTATTTACTTTCCAAATCTACCTTTCCCTTTTGTAGCCTCTTCCTTTAATTAGTAAATAAATTTACATCAATTAAAATTCCACAATGAAAATTAGTTCAAGAATTGTAGGAAACCCACAAAAATAAAATTTTGATAAAAATAAAGAATAAAATAGAAAGCTGTTGAAAGAGATCAGTGTAGATATACAACAATCTCTCATCAAATATCTTAAATTGTAAAATGTCAATGTATAGAAAGTAAAAGCAATGACAAGTAGTTGAAAATTAATACAAAAGAGTGCCATGGTCCTCTAAGAATAATAAGACCATTAAACTTTAGAATTAGCTAAGACTGATGATGAATGCTAAGAACACTATTTTTTTTTTTTACTTTGAAGCCAAAAGGAAGATCAAAAGAGATAAAAGCTCTTAGTGTGAACAGGATGATAAAAATGTATGATGAGAGAAGACAGAACAATTTGACTTTCAATTCTAAGTTCTCTACTTTTGTTAAAGCCCTATCCACTTTGATGCCTTATAATTTGGAGGTGGTCTTAGGTTCCCCAATGTCATGTCAATAGAACATTTGCTCTGGAACTTCCTAACAAGTTGAAAAATATTTAAAGTCTTCAAGGCTTTGTTGATAAATCTCATGTTTGTTTGGAAAGGCTCATCACCCATCAGTCAAGCAATCAATAGGCAACAAGAAATTATTGAGCTTTGTATGTGTCTGTCATTGTTCTAAGTTTTAGGAACATAGGGAAAGGCAAAATGAATGTCTGCTTTCAAGGTGCTTTCATTCTAATTGAGAAATGCAAATAAGTAGGTATTCAGAATATAAGATTATTAATATAGAATTAGGTCTGAAAGATGAAATGGAAGTTAATCTCAGAAAGGGAGGTATTAACATCTTGGTTTGGGTAAGGGATGCTGAAAAAAAAAAGATTCCTAGAAAAGTTAAGATTGAAAGAATCTAGGGAAACAATGGATAAAAAGAAGACAATTATTTTAGGTCTGAGAGATAGCCAATGTAATGTAACAGAGATAAAATGAAGTTTTGAGGTGAGGACCAAAAAGGAAATGGGTGTCGTTGGACTGCAGGAAAGACAAAAGTATAAAAAATAAAAAGATTCTAATAGTAAGGCAAGGCAAGATTATCAAGTGTTTTAAATTTCCAAAAGAGAATTTACATGATAAATTTTTCAGCCGCATGAATTCTCCAAGGTCATTTATTCAGGTAAACAGGGATGGTAATTCATGCCACTTTGTCACACAGATACTATCTCAACTGGCTATTTGCTACCCAAATCTACCTTTCTCTTGTGAAGCTCCTCCCTTTGATTAGAAGAAGTAATTGTACATAAAAATACAGATTATTAAAAGCCACCTTTACCAATGAAAATTACCTTTGGACTGGGTATAATTAACCAAAAATCATTAAAGTATTGAAAACCAAGTTAAATATTGGAATGGTAAGAGTGCAAATATCTTTCTTTAATGAGTTCAAGTCATCAGTCCTGCAAAACTAAGCTACATTCATAAATACAGAAAGAACTGGCTAGTCTGATAGCTGAGCAGTTGGCAGTGAACTCTGAAAAACAGTGGATAACGATTCTGCACAACTCAAAAAGGGCAAGAATTGTGTGCCTATTTGGGGGAGGTGGTATGGGTGGTTGGGATTATTACATTCTAATATTTCTAAGAAGAGAGTTTTCTAACCTTAACCTAAAGAATTTCCCTTGAATTTCTGGGGATGTGGGGATGGTATGAAGTGAGAGCAATCCACAATGTATTTTTTTTCAAGGGTTTATGAACTTTCTTTAAAAAAATGCTGTTACTCTTCCATGTTTATTAAATTTTTAGAGAGTACAAAAACGGAAAGATGGATGAGAGTCAAGATCCAAGAACTTCTTAACAGGCTAGAGTAGTCAATAAAAATTCAATGGGGACAAATGTAAAATCCTATGCTTGGAGACAAAAACAAAATCAAATTCCAGCATTACTTCAATTCAACAAGGATTCAACTGAAAAACAAACAAACAAGCAAACAAACACCTGCCGAGTGTGAAGGCATCATGTTAATTTGGGGGAATATAAAGACAAGACAAAGCAAAAAACAAAACTGTCTTGGGGTCAGGGAATCTTTAATCTTAGTTCTATAAGTAAGTTAAGGAGATTTTAAAAATGTTGTGATTTCATTATAATATTGGTATTTTATTGGTATATATACCAGTTTCTTTGTAATCTTATGCATTTTATTTAATCCATTTTAAAACAGACATTGTAGTAAGTAGAAGTTCACAGGCTTCAACAGATACTCAAAGAAGTTCTTGAGACATGCACATAAAAAGAATATACCAAGTGTGGCCTAGGTTTTCACCTCCCACAATTTTTTTTTTTTAATTTTCCAAGGTTTTATTATCAGGGAATTGAATTTTTGCCTTAACAGAGAATATATAACACTTTGTTTATTTGAAATTGGTACCTTATGTATTTCTTTGTATAATTTTTTTTTGTCTCCCTCAGTAGACTATGAACTTTTTCAGAGCAGAGACTCATCTTTTACCTTTCTTTATAACCTCAGCACTTTGCATAGTGCCCAGCATATAGTTGTGCTTAAATCTGTACTGGTTGACATTAAAAAAAAAAGTGGGAGATAAAAGCCTAGAAAAGCATATGTAATTTATTTACATAAGGAAATCTTACCTGAGAAGCTCCCTCTACCAATTCAGGTTAGCACTTTGTCCTCCACTTGTGGACTTAGGAAATTTCCCTTAGTACCAAGAAGTTAGATGACATTCCCAGAGTTGTGCAGCCAGTTAAATGTTTGAGGCTAAATTTGAACTAGGGTCTGCTGGCTACAAAGAAAGTTTTCTTATGCTTAGAAAAGAGCCCTCAGGACAAATCCTGAAGGACTTGAAAATCTATATGTGGACTTTTTTTTTTTTTCTCTTTTTTGAAAAAAAAATTTTTTGCTTGGCAACTGGTTATGATAATAGTTTGGCCTTTAATAGAAACATCAAAAAAGGTTCAAGGAAGGCAAGGAAAAAAAAACCTGGAAAAATAATAGTATCTATAAAGAACTGGATTTTCTAAGCTTATAATCATAAACAGGATTTTAAGAAAAGCATTGTGAAACTGAATATTAATAAGGAAATATTAGCAATGGGGCCAGAGGTTTATTAGCTTGAAATTATCCTAAGCTTGTGTTCATTTTCTTAGCATATTTTGAGGAAACTGTTGTTTCCTTAATAAATAATGTTGAGATTTTTAAAGGATAGCAAGATGGTTCAATAGATAAAGCACTGATCTTAAGATTCAGGAAGACCTAAGTTCAAAATCAGTCTCAGACTGGTTATTATTATTAGCTGTGAGCCAGGTCAAGTCCTTAATCCAATTGTGTGTGTGTGTGTGTGTGTGTGTGTGTGTGTGTGTGTGTGTGTGT
>JAJPUD010006602.1:15056-38934 GCA_023553655.1 Myrmecobius fasciatus | reverse complement strand
GTGTGTGTGTGTGTGTGTGTGTGTGTGTGTGTGTGTGTGTGTGTGTGAGAGAGAGAGAGAGAGAGAGAGAGAGAGAGAATATTATGGCACCATGAATATTGCTGAAATAGGATTCACAAGACCTGGGTTCTAGAAATAACTCTACTACAAACATTTATGCAAGTCACAGGTTAAATTTGGACCAATGACTTTAATTTCTCTCGCCTTCAGTTTCTTCAATCTCTAATTTCTGAGGATTAGGCTACATGCTACGTAAATTTTCTTCCAGATCTGACATTCTATTATCTTAATTATAAATGCAGAATAGTCCGTGCAACCGTTAACTTTCATTTAGAGAAAAGCTATTTTTACAATTTCTTTTTAATGAACCATGTAATGTTCAGGTAAATCAACTTTCCAATGAAAATTAAACTGTGGAGGGAAGATTTCAATTCAGTGAAAAAAAAAATCACTCATTCAATATATTACAGTAACAAAATTCCCATATCTTGAAGGACACAATGAAATTATGACAAAGAGCAAAATAGATACCCTGCTGAAAGAAACACCCACGTTATGAGATGCAAGGATGGAGACTAGAGCACAGACTGTAAGACAATTACACTTAATTTACAAGTATTCACTGTTTTGTTTTGTAGATCACACAATAACAAGAAGCAGTGTGTGTGTTTATAACTAACTACCTGGAGAACTGAACAGAGTAGAATGATAATGTATGTGTATTATACCTAGCAATTCTTTTGATAAACCTGGGGAGGAAGATGTAGAATTGAAGAGGCTAATGAAAGAGTCTTATATGTGCTGGGAATAGCAGATGAGCACTGCAGACATTGGCTCCATTTGGATAATAGGGCTATCTCTGACACTGTTACCTACTTTCTGGGCAGCTGGAGAATAGGACAAAAGCAAAGTCATTCCATTCCTGTCCGACAGAAAATTCTCTGTGCTCTTTCTTTAATAGCCATTGGGTCTTCCCAAATTGTAGCTGAGAACATCTCTCATCTCGTTTAAGCCAACCTGCCATACTCTGGAGTTTTAAACAATTCCAGTGCATTTTCCTGAACTGCACAGATGTGCACTCCATTCCTCACAATACCTCATAAAAGGAAAGATAAAATGCAGAATAGCTGGACATATAATGTATAATAGCAGACATCTGTATAATAGTCACAGTGCTGAATATATTCAAAGTCATTTTCTATGGAAACAGACAATGAAGGAAAAAGAAAAAATTACAATATGAAAACCAAGTACAAAGTAGTTGATGTTTCCAAGTCCTTCCATGCTGGACAATGTATTTGGTCCAAGCACACTTGTTTCTTTTATGAAACAGATATTTTAACCCTTTAAGTGACAACTTAAAACACTCTTTCCCATCCTCACCACTTTGGCATGAGAATGAGTATTTTGGAGTAAGATACTTTTTGCTTCCCTCTCAAATAATTTATCTGTGTACATACATACATACATATAAATACACACGCATATATGCACATACATGTGTATTTATGTACGCATATATGCTGATGTGTCATTCGTTCATAGACATAGATGCTGTCTTTATGAAGAAGAAATATGCATTATTTCTATGCATATGTGTATGTGTGTATATATACACATGTATGTATAATATGGTGATTAGAATTCTAGCCTTGAAGTCAAGAATACCTGAGTTCAAGCCCTGTGACATAACTATTTTCCATATACATTCATGCACTTAATATATACGAACATACTATCTCAACTACAGATGTAAGCTTACAGAGAGATAAAAGATTTTTATCTTTGCAACCCTGGAACCTAGAATAGTATCTAATACAAAAAAGATACTTAACAAATACTTTGTTTTTATCTAGTATCCAAATGAATAAAAGGAAATAATATTTTAGGAATTGAGACTTCAGCAATTCATGCATATATGAGATGCATTGTGTTTTCTTTCTCGTATTGTGTTTCCTTTCTCTGATTTCCTTTTTTTTTCTTGTAGATAGAATTTTTCTTGCACAACTTGTCATGTATATATGAGAACCTGTGAAAATCTTAGAGGTTATTTGCTCATGGTATTCAAAATGTTTCTAAATATTCCTTATTTATAGGATCTCTTTGATGATATCCTTTCTTCTTTAAAATGGACACCTACATATAATTCAACAACAAAAAAAAAACCTATGTGATTAACAGATTTCTAGTATTGGAAGGCAGGTTAAAGATGTATAAATGCAGATTATGCTCTTTAGTAAGAACTTTTGATTACTGGAGGATTTATAATCCCTGATTAGGACTTCTGAGCTGATTTAAGAGGCTTCAAGAGTTGATTTCCCTTATTCTATATAATTTGATGGAACTAGGATACATCTACCAACACAGAGGTGGTAGGAAAATACTGACCAAATGTAATATGATGTAATATGATTAAGCTTAAACTAGGAAAATTTCTTTGGGAATAGAGAAAAAAAGTTATATTTGAGGTACACTACTTGACCAATAAGAAAATAAGACAGAATAGATGCTGATGATTTTGAGATAATGAATCTAAGGACCAGGATGACAAAATGATTGTGGATAATAATAAGAAACTTGGTAAATGGAAAAAAAAAACAATAGGACAGACCACAGAGAGTATAGCTATAGCTATAGTTATGTATATATGGACATTTAAGTACTTCTTAAGAATATCCTAGCACATGGGCTAGATAGTGTGCTGATCACTAGGGATACATAGAAAGCAATATAAAAGTGATTTCAAAATATTTCATAGATCATATATAGGTAAATATAGATAATATAACTATGCATATGTATATATAAAGTAGCATACATTGTTCTGACAAAGTAAAATAATTAAAAACATTGAAATTTAATTATAATTTACAACTTTTTTTTCATCTTGAAAATTTAATATGCAATATAACCCCCCCCTTTTTTTTTCTACAGTCATTTCGCTTGCATGGTTTCGTACTGAGTTCAAAATTGAGTACATGGTTATTTTAACTTTTTATCATATAAATACACCCAATAAACATAGGTTATTGAGTTTCTTTGATGAAGTTCATTTTCCCAAGTTCATCCTTGCTTCTAGCTCATAGGTTTTTTTTTCTTTTTTTTTTTTTATTAAAGCTTTTTATTTGTATAACATATGTATGGGTAGTTCCCCAGCATTGATCTTTACAAAGCTTTCCATTACAAATTTTACCCCCAGTCCCCTCCCCTCCCCTAAATGGCAGGAAGTCCATGACATGTTAATAATGTTGAATTATTTGACAAGTTATGCAAGAAAAATCCTATCTACAAGAAAAAAAAGAAAATCAGAGAAATTTGCTTACAAAATTCAAGCAAATATCAATAGAGATCATGAATATGTTATGTTGTGGTCCATATTTCATATCCCTCTCTCTGGGTGTATATGGTTTTCTTCAGTGAACAACTGGAACTGGTTTGAGACAATTCTTTGTTGCAGAGAGCCATGTCCATCAGAATTGATCATCATGTAATACTGTTGTTGCTGTGTATGATGATCTCCTGGTTCTGCTTGTTTCACTCAGCATCAGTTCATGCAAGTCTATCCAGGCCTCTCTGAAATCGTCCCGCTGGTCATTTCTTACAGAACAATAATATTCCATAACATTCATATACCATAATTTATTCAGCCACTCTCCAATTGATGGGCATCCCTTCAGTTTCCAATTTCTAGCCACTACAAAAAAGGGCTGCCACAAACATTCTGCACATGTGGGGCCCTTTCCCTCTTCTAAGATCTCTTTGGGATATAGGCCCAGTAGAAACACTGCTGGGTCAAAGGGTATGCACAGTTTGATAACTTTTTGAGCATAGCTCCAAATTGCTCACCAGAATGGTTGGATCCGTTCACAGTTCCACCAACAATGTATTAGTGTCCCAGTTTTCCCACATCCCCTCCAACATTCATCGTTATCTTTCCCTGTCATTTTAGCCAATCTGACAGGTGTGTAGTGGTACCTCAGGGTTGTCTTAATTTGCATTTCTCTAATCAATAGTGATTTGGAGCAACTTTTCATATGACTAGAGATGGTTTTAATTTCATCATCTGAAAATTGTCTGTTCATATCCCTTGACCACTTACCTATTGAAGAGTGGCTTGAATTCTTATATATATGTGACAATTCTCTATATATTTTAGAAATGAGGCCTTTATCAGAACCATTAAATGTAAAGATGATTTCCCAATTTGATGCTTCCCTCCTAATCTTGTCTGCATTAGTTTTATTTGTACAGAAACTTTTTAACTTAATATAATCAAAATTATCTATCTGGTGTTCAATTAGGAGTTCCAGATCTTCTTTGGACATAAATTTATTCCTTCTCCACAGGTCTGAGAAGTAAACTATATTACGTTCCTCTAATTTGTTTACTAAATCACTCTTTATATCCAGATCATGAACCCATTTAGATCTTATTTTGGTATGTGGTGTTAGGTATGGGTTAGCTCATAGGTTTTCAATGGAGTTTAAATAACTTGAGTTCCAAGATTACTGAAATATATTGATCTCTTAGGTATATTTCTTAACCTTCTGTGATTTGTGGCATGGCACAAGCTAATACTGCAGTACTTTAGTTCCACTGGGCAATTACTGTAATTGTACAATAACTCTCCACCTCAAGAGATCAGAGTCCCCCAGTTCTTCAATGCAGACAAAGCCTCCAAGACCACTGGAAGTAAAAAAAAAAATGTTGCAAATATTGGGAGAATGGGGGAATGTATCTCTTACATAACCTACACATTTCCCAAATCACCTAGTCTTCTGCTAATATTTCCAGTTGAGTTAATGAAATCTTAATGAAATCTATTTGTTTGGAAGGAACATCTAACATTTCTCTATTCACAACAGATACTTGATAAAGATTATGTTATTATTATGCCCAAGTTTTAGTTTACTGCAATTTGAATAGTTTTTATTTTTATATTGTTTTACAGTTTGCACAATACTTTCCTCACAAAAATTCTATTAAAGATGTACTGCAAACATTACTATTTTTATTTTACAGATAAGTAAACTGATGTTTCAACAAGCTAAGTGCAGATCTTAAAATTTACTTAGGGATAGAAAACTAATAAGCACCAAAGTATTATCTTCATTATGAGAAATGAAAGAGAAAAAGCACTGCTTAATGCAATTGTGCTATGGGTGGTTGAAAAAGAAAATTTATAAAGAATTAGTTACTTTTTACATATAGTACCATAATTCTTTACAGAATGGTTGGGTTATTTCCCAGCTCCAGCAAAAATACATTAGTATGCCCATCCTTCTACAGCAGTTATAATTTCTCTTTTTGTCAGTACCATGAGTATGATTATAAAGAGTATGAGGTAGAACTTCAAAATTAGTTTAATTTTAATTTCTCTCACCGTTTCTCATTTGTGTGATTTTAAATTATGGTTGTTTATAGCTTGAGTTTTTTTCCTTTGAAAATAGACTGTATAATTCAACCATTTATCTATTTGGGTCTTGTTATTCTATATTTAAATTAATTAACCTACAGTCTTGGTTATCAGGTATTAATATGAAAATTTTGCAGCAAGTATTTTCCCAGCTAACTATCACACTTCTATTTTTAATTATATTGGTTTTTGTGCATATGTTTTATGATTTTATAAAATTAAAATTATCCATTTTATTTACTGTGATCTTCTTTGTCACATTTTTGGCTATGAATTCTTCCCATCTCTTTTCCTGTAAAAGGTATCTCCTTCCTTCCCATTCTAATTTAATTATGAGAGAATCTTTTTGTGTTTAGGTCACATCAAATTGGAGTGATCACGATATATGGTGTAATCTGTTGGCATAAACCTTATTTCTGTCATATGCTTTACAACTTTTATAGGTTTTGTTTTATTTTGAAAATTGATTCCTTATTCTAGTTGTTGGCGTATTTAGGTATATCAAAAACTATGCTAATGACTTTAATTCTATTCTATCTAATTTTAAAAATAGTACCAAATAATGTTGTTGATTAATATTTGGTTGTGCATTTTAAAACTATTATTATTATATCTCTTTTCTTCACATCTTTTTCGCCTTGACTTTTTAACCTTTTTAAAAATCCAGATGAAATTCATTAATTTTCTTTTTCTTTTTATGAATTTTTATGAAATAAACCAGCCAGTCAAACATTAAACATGTATTATTAAATACTTTTGTGTTCTAGTTACTACTCTAAATTTTGGGTATGCAAAGAAAAGCAAGAAAACCCCTGCTTTCAAAGAGCTCATAATCTTATGGGGAAACAATATGCAAGTAATTATATGTATAATTGAAGATAATCAGTAGAAAGAAAGTACTGGAATTAAGGGGACTTAGGAAAGATTTCTTGTAGAGTGTATGATGTTACCTAAAACCTGAGAGAAACCAGGGAAATGGGTGTTTGGAATGAGGAGGAAAAGAATTACAGGCTTATGGGACAGTTAATAAAAATAAATACCTGGAGTTGGGAGACAGAGTATCTCATTTGAAGAATATCAAAGAGATTAGTGTCACTGGATAAGAGAGTAAGTGAAAGTAAGAGGAAGTAAGGTGTAAAAAAAATTGGAAAGGTATGAAGGAGGCAGATTATGCATGGATTTAAATGCTAAATAGATCTTAAATTTGATCTTGGTGGTGACAGAGAAGTACCAGAGTTTATTGAGTGGGGTTATAAATGCGTTTTGGAATAATTCTTTTAACAACTGAGTAGAGGATACAGTGGAATGGGGAGAACTTTGTCAGAGCCAACAAGTAGGCTGTTACAGTATTCAAGGTAGGGAGTGATGTGAGTGTAAGCCAAGACAGTGGCAGTGACAGGAAAAGGGGAGCCTATAAAAGGAATGTTACAAAAGAAACAATGATCAGACCTGGCCATAAGTCAAATATAAGTTGGAAGGAAGAGATAATTTGGAATCAATGATCATGTCTAGGTTTTGATTCTTAGGGAGCAAGAGAATAGTGGTACCCTAAACAATAATAGGGAAGTTATCAAAATGGGAAGTTTCATGGTGGCAGGGAAAAAAAATGAGTTTGGGAATTGTTGAGATTAAAATAGCTATAGTCTCTAGTGTGAGTTCTCCAATAAAGAGTTGACAATGCAAAAATAGATGTTGAGATGAATAAGAACATGAGAGTCTTCTGCTTAAAGATGACAATTGAATTCAAGAGGCCTAAGGAGATCAGAGTGAAAAAATACAGAAGATAGGAGAGCCCGTGATACAATTCTGTGGGATGCCTACAGTAACCCAAAGATTGATTGGTTTGGCATTGAATTTATGAATTAATTTAAAAAGTATTTATTATTATTATTATTATGTTATGTTGGCCATGTTTGACCATGAGCAATGAATATTTCTCTTGTAATTTGCTTTCATATCTATAAATAATGCTTTGTCATTGTGTTCCTACAATTCCTTTTTGTGCCTTAGTTGCTGAACTTGAAAACTTTTAAAATATACTTAATACGAAGACAGATTAATAATTTTATGTATTTATTTTATATAATACAACTGTACTAAATTTATTAAATTGTTTCAACTAAATAGTAAGTGACCCTAGATTTCTCTAAATAAACCAATGTCATCTGCAAAAATATGGTAATTTTGGTTTTTTCCCCCATAATGATTCCCTAAATTTGTTCTATTTTTTCTTGATAATGTAGATAGTTTTTTGAGCATAGTCTTTCCCCATTTCACCTAATTATTTGAAACAGTCACATCCAGACTTAGTATACATTTCCTCTTGTTTTAGTCCTACTGCAACTTAGAGCTCCCAAGATCAAGTGATCCATGATTCACCAGTGTCAGCTTCACCAAGCAGCAGAAATTATATGTCTCCACCATCACCTTGAATATAGCTAGCTAGCATTTCTATGATTTTACTAAATAATAATGGTATTTTATTTTTGCATAATTTTTATGGTTTTAAGGCATTTGATATTTGATATGCTTAAAAAATTCTATAAGTAAACAGGACATATAATAGAATTTGAGATGGAAGAAATCTTAGACATTATCTAATCCAATTCTGTCACTTTACATAAGAGGAAATGGAGACAAATAGAAGTGAAATAACTGAGATCACACAAATTATAAACAATTGAACCAATGTTTAAATCCAAAGATTTTGAGTCAAAATCTAGTAATCTCCTAGGTCATATTGGCTCTCATATTATAGTCCCAGTTTTACAAATGAAGGACATGATTCTCAGAGGTTTAAGGACTTTGTTCAGAGTTACATAGCTAGAAAACATAAGAGCTACAATTTAAACCAAGTCCTTTTAACTCTTAGTCCAGTAGTCTAATTATGATATTATATTGTTTCTCAAAGTAGAGAATAAAAGGAGTGACATGATCTTGGACCCTTTAGTCTTGGTATCATTCTAAGAATAAAGGTTTGTGTATTAAAGTATTTGGATATTAAGTAAAGGTTGACAGTGAAGAACCCTGGGTTTTAGAAGAAAGATAAAGGTTCAAAATGGTAAAGGTGGTTATGATCAAAAGGATTTGTGGAAAGGAATATTCCATCAGTTTGAGGATTAGAGATTATGGCAGATGCTTTGTTTGAGATTGTGTTATTCATACTTTTAAAGGTCAGGCCAAGCCAGACTTTATTCCCTCTAAAATTGCTGAGTTGTACAAGTGAGACCACTGAATTCATCAGACCTATTTAGTTAAGAAACTAAAAACCTTGAGTTTTGAACAGTTGGCCTATTAATTTCAAACAGGTTGTGTTTGGATACTGAGAGTCTATATGTACTAAATTTTGACATTATACTTCCAATCTGAAATGAAAGTGAGATGAACAGATGTGTGAACATGTACAATTTAGCTTGAGAATTATTTAGTAGAGGGCTATGTGAGTGTATGTGTATTTAATGTGAAAGATAAGTTCAAAATAGATCTATGTTTTGTAAAGGAGATTGATTAACCTGGATATCCATTCCCCTGGCCTCACAATAACAAGAAGTTTTTAGCCAAAAACTAAACCTATCTCCCATTACTACCACCACTGTCTCCCACTTTGCAAAAACAAGAACAGCTGAAGGCTTTCATAATACATCTTTCTCT
This sequence comes from Myrmecobius fasciatus, assembly GCA_023553655.1. Classification (NCBI taxonomy): domain Eukaryota; kingdom Metazoa; phylum Chordata; class Mammalia; order Dasyuromorphia; family Myrmecobiidae; genus Myrmecobius; species Myrmecobius fasciatus. The sequence continues at coordinate 29,867 of JAJPUD010006602.1, read as the reverse complement.
CTTTAAAACATGATGCTAGCATCTGTTCACAGAGTGCAAGGGTGAAGGGAGGGAAATACATCAGATGAATCTTTGTAATAAAAAAAGAAAATCAACAGATGTACTGACATTGCTATGAAACATGAATAGGGGAAATCTTCCAGGATTTTCACAGGTATGCATAGCCAGCTGCCTTGCTGCTAACTAGATGATCCAAAATTAAATTAAAATTGTGTGATAGAGAAGCAAATGAAATAAGAATACATCTCTGTGCACTTTTGACATGGAAAGAAAGCTTCTTAATTAGTCTCTTATGAAGGTTTACTGAGGGTAATTCTCCTTTATTATATTTTATCTTGCTTTCATATCTCTTTTGAATATAAATTATATCTATTACCTTGATTTACCTTGACATATTTCCCAACCAAGATTTAAAAAGACAAAGGACACATAAACAGATCAATAAGTTGGAAATCATGAATAGTTTCATGTTAAAAACTTGTCTAAAACATTCATTAAATGGTAGTTACCCAGTGGGAGGCATAAGAGAAGTAACATAAAGGAGAAAGAATAATTATTTCAACCACAAGCAAAGCTAAAGAAGTTAGGATTGGATTGGAGATTAGGAAGGTGAATGGTGGTTGCATTAAATTAAAGTTTCCTACCTGAGTTTAGGTTTACTTACCTTAAGTCCTAGTCTCAAGAGAGATGGAACAAGATTATTTTATTTAAATGTAAGCCAATTTAAGTACACTAGGTATAGAATAAAGAAATAAGATTGCTTCCTTGGTATTTTGGTGTAAACATATAACACCAACTCTAGAGCAGACACTCACTAAATACTCATTGTTTAACAATTCATAGAGAGGGTACATTCTCAGTATTTTTTTTTAACTCCTAAGGGAAAACCAAATCTTGTGTAAGTTACACATCTACAATTAGTGTCCCTTTAATTTTTTTTTTCAATTGCATGTGAAAATAATTCTTAGCATTCATTTTTTTTTAATTGTGAGTTTCAAATTCTCTCCCTCCAATCCTTTTGGGAAGGCAAGATATTTAATGTAGACTACACACATAATCATGCAAAATACTATTTCCATATTAACCAAGCTGCAAAAGAAAACTGGGGGAAGGAAACAGGAAAAATAAAGTTGAAACATTATGTTTCAATCTATATTCAGACTCTTTCTCAGGAGGTAGATAGCATTTTTCATTATGAATCCTTCAGAATTGTCCTGGTTCATTTTATAGATAATGAAACTTAGTTAAATAAGATTAAGTAATTTGATCAGAGTCAGTAAGTGTCAAAATTTAGAACTGAATTCAGGTCTTCCTGACTTGAGGCCCAGTGATCTATCCAGTAGGTGTTGTCACATAGGGGCTAATTTACTACCAAGTTTTTGTTGATTGAGTTTCAGTTCTATACCAACTGATAATGGAAGTAGACTTTTCCTGAATTAAATGAATTGATTGGTATGGCTTAATCCTTGAAAGTAATAAAGAAACTTAACCCAAGATATGAATGATTTATATTATGTATGTGCTTCTCTGCTTATTCCACCACCTTGATTTTCCTATAGTGTGATTTAAAAGCCTTCATTGGAAGCATTTTTATTTCAAGATGGCACTCAGCAACACTTCATTGCCATTACAACTAGATTGTTGGCTTTTTTCCCTTCTTTTCCTCCTCCTCTTTATCTTCTCTTCTTATTCCTACTTTTCTTTCTCTTATCCTACTTTTCATCTGCATTGCTCCTATGTGAGTACCTTCCCACCCTCCATTTTCATATCCTCATTTATATGTTATATTCCATCAAATTAAGGTAAAATTTTTGAAGGCAGAGAATATCTTGTTTGCTTATATTTGTAACTCCAGTGTTTATTATAGGTCAGCCACATAGTAAGCATTTAATAAATATTCTTTCTTCCTTTTTATAGTTGGTATTTTAAAATGTTTGACAAATTAATTAATTAATTGATTGAGTGATTGATTGATATTATTCCAGAGAAAAGAGAGGTAATATATTTAGAAAAAAGAAAACAAAAGTTTTTGTTGGTTTGTTTGTTTGTTTTTTAAAGTGAGAGAACAAATAGTTAACTAGAACCTTTCATGAGCTGATGATAATGGAAGCAGAAGATAAATGAATAGAAATCTTAAGGCAAAATGAAAACATTGAATGGATCAATATCTAATAGAATATCTACCCTATCCAACTGACATTAATTTTTCATGCTTCATACTCATTCTTATGTTTCTGAATCAATTGCCTTGTAAGTAAATCTTTGTTGACTCGAGTATTTTTATTCTCCTCCTGGGTGATTTCTATTTGGATAAATAATAGATGTACATAAAATAGTTTTAAACTTAGGATTTTTGTTGGTCAAAAATTAATTTAAATGCCTGAGAGTGATTGAGAAAAGATTTTCTGTGAAAGAAAGGGTTAAAGGAAGCATATGATAAGTGAATAATGAGGAAGATCCTGGCAGAGATTTGTCCAGGAGGACTTTCCTTCTAATAGAGTGGGCTATCAGAGATCTCTAATATCTTTCTATTGGGACTTGCCCAGGCACAGAAAGATAGTAAGCATTTGAGGCCATCTTTAAATTCATCTCTTACTGATTATGGACCCAAAGCCCTGTGACACTTTATTATCTCTAGGTAACTAGATTAGGGATTGACTAAGAATTAAAGAATGTTGACCCAAGAATGAAAGCTTAAATGATAATAAATTATGAATTCCCTAATAAACATTTTTAAATTTAGGATGGTTGACCATCACTATCAGTATTTTTATCACAATTTATTTTTAATCAATAACTATTAACAATACAACAAATTTTATGTTGTCAATGAGAAAAGAATAAATGTTTTAATTTTGGCAGATATAAATGTACTGTTTGGTAATTAAGATGTGTCATTTAAGTAGCACTTATACTCTAACCATCATCATCTCTCTTAACTGAAACCACTCATGCATCCCCCTCATCTGATATGTGAGCTTTCATTTTATCTTCCTGCAAACTAGATTTCCATGCCATTTCTCACATATCTCCTTATCATACTCACATTATTCAACCCTTTTATATATCTTTTTTTGTATTGTTTTCCCTCATTAGAATATTAAATTTTAAATATTAAAATAACCTTGGTTGCCAGTAATATACCTACTCTACTCCCCCCAGCCCAGGACTTAGAACATTACTTGGCACATAACAATCACTTAATAAATTCTCTATCCAAGGGTAACTCCATTTATTAAATTTAGAGATAATAATAGATAAACAGTCAAAATATGTCTTTTCAAAATATATTCTCCTTAGAGAATCAGTCCATCAACAGACATATAAATAAGTATTTTTATAATATCCAAAACTATACTAGACACTGATGACAAAAAGTTAAAAAAAAGAACAATTCTTGTCACTAGGAACTGAAATTCTATTGGGGAAATACAATTTGTATATATGTAAGTATATATAAAAAAATTTAAGGTTAAGTATTTTGGGAGAAGGACTTGTGATGATGTGAAAATAGGAAAACTGTAGGAAATTAAAAATTAAACTCTTTTGGAAAAAAAAAGTGTAAAGTTTATTAAATTAATTATCTCACAAAGTCATGTACCCAGACTCTTCTTGTGTATGAACATATATAAGCATTTAGTAGAGAGCAAATGAATGGATGAAATGGCATTCATAAAGACCTTATTATATATCAATAGTACAAAATTTTAATGAAAAAAACACTGGGGATAGGAAGCCAAAAGATCTTTTCCCTTCTAAAAATCTTACATAATGGAGTTTTATTTAAGTTCAGTTGTTTCATTCTAGCTCAATTATTCACAACCTGATTTTGAGTTTTCCTCACAGAAATACTAAAGAAGTTTGCCTTTTCCTTATGTAGCTCATTTTGCAGATGAAGAAACTGAGACAAATAGAGTCAAATAATTTCCTCAGAGTGACACAGCTATTAACTGTCTGATTCTGAAATTGGGGGGGATTATACACAAAATGAAGTGGTAGCCAGGAAAAGGGCCAGGAAGTTTATTGAGAAGTTGAGTGTGACCAATGTGAGAGGAATAACAAATCTCATTCAGACCTAGAGGTTTGGACTTTCCAAAAACAGTTGTCAAGGAGAAGATAAACATGAATCAGGAAATCAGAGACCTGAGGTTGAAAGGTTCTGTAAGACAATGTGCCTCAAATAGTAAAAACACCCAGAAAATTGGCAGAGAAAACTGAGCCAAAGGGAACTGGACTATCTTGTTAACCGTTTTGAAATAGGAATAAAATCTGACCTTGTAGTAACTAGATTGATTAGAATGCAAAACAACATTCCCATTATAGTTCTTTATGTCACATTTTATAGGGGCCTATTAAATCCCATTTCACTCATCTGGCCCCAGAAGCCAGTGTTGTGATTTATGAGAATAGAATGAAATATATTTTAATAATATATAATATTATATATAATATAAAACTATATAAAAATAATAAAATAGAATGAAAATACATTTTACAAGCTTCCAACAATATCATGCGGCCTTTCCAAGAGCAAACCAGCCTCAGAACACTCATGCAACATACCTCCATTCAAGTGAAAGATAATTAACAAAAATAATAAGCTCTTACTTCATTGATTAGAGTCAAGCAGGAGAAGAGAGTGGAAATAAATTTGGAGTGCATCAAATTTCAGAACAGGAAATTTTCCATCTGTAGATCATATTGGGTAGTTTGATGGGAAATTATTTTTCAATTTAGGCTTAACTGATGGGCCAGAAGAGCCTTTGGAGTCCATCGCTTCTGGGAATAAAGCTCTGGATAGGCTGTGACAACTATCTCTTTTGTAATTTGTTCTTTGTTATTGTGTTTGAGATTGATAGTCAGTTTTCTGCTAAATCAGTGGCTTATGACAATGGACTAGGGAGATAATACTAAAGTGAGATTTCTGAAGCTGCAAAGAAAATGTGTAGCAGATTAAAATAACAAGACTCTATTGATAACTGGAATAGTAAAATGAAATTCACTCCCAATGTCCCTTAACAATAAGTACAGTGCTAGAAAGCTCTATTCCACTAAAATATTGGTAAAAGTTGACGAGAAAACAGAAAGTCCTTAGATCCTTTTCATGCCTATCATGTTCATTCAAAGTCTCTAGACAACCATGGATTTATTTATTTTATTTTTCTTCCATTTTTAGTAAATTCTATTTGATGCCAAATGGAATTTAAATGTTAAAAACCCATTCATATTTAAATTCTATGATCAGTGTGACTGTAGGTTAACATATGTGAACTTAAGTTTACACATCTATGTTTGAATGATCCTGCATAAATTGTATTCTGTAAGAATGACAAACAAGTGAATTTTAAAGCTTCTATCCTTAAAATACTACAAATTTTAAATTGCCTTTAGTTTTCTATTATTTAAAAAAAAATAAAACCCAACAAAATTCTCCTTTAGTCATCATGATACAATATCTAAATTACTTCTCAAAATGCATCAACTTTAGGTAAAGTGAATATTTAAGGAAATAATCCAGATTTAAAACAATAACAATGATGCATATGTGTAAGTATGTGTGTACAACTTTGGAAAGTTGTCATGACTTATTCACAGTGACTGGATAGTCATAAAGTTCACCAAAAATTATAGAACTCTCCCTTTCACTTTGCCTATGTGGAAGCACATTAATGGACGTTATTTTATGAAATGGTACAGAATTACAGCAGGATGAAAAAGTAGCACCCAGCTGTCTGATTAAAGTAAAGGAACCTTATAAGTTGTTTGATTATTGAAAGATGAGTTTCAAAAGTTCACATGATATACATTTTCTAGGTTGTATACCTCTAGAGCTTTGAATACTTACTGTTGACTGTACACATAATTAAAATATGCCTTTACAATAATGGATAAGGTTAGAGAGGCTACTAGATATTTTCATTTTGGAACTATTTCTTCTTTGCCTGTCTAATAAAAAAAGGAGGCTAAAATGATAGTTAGGGGAAAGATTGCATGGAGTTTTATTTTTTTTAAAGCTTTTTATTTTCAAAACATATGAGTGGATAATTTTTCAACATTGACCCTTGGATAGCCTTGTGTTTCAGATTTTCCCCTCTTCCTCCCACCCCCTTCCCTAGATGGCAAGAAATCCAATATATGTTATGCATGTTAAAATATATGTTAAATCCAATATGTGTAAAAATATTTATACAATTCTCTTGCTGCACAAGAAAAATCAGATCAAAAAGGAAAGAAAATGAGTAAGAAAACAAAATGCAAGTGAATAACAACAAAAAAGAGTGAAAATGCTAAGTTGTGGTCCACACTCATTTCCCACAGTCCTCTTTCTGGGTATAGATATCTCTCTTTATCATAAGATCATTGGAACTGGCCTGAATCATTTCATTGTTGGAAAGAGCCACATCCAACAGAATTGATCATCATATTGTCTTGTTGTTGCCCTGTACAATGATCTCCTGCTTCTGCTCATTTCACTTAGCATCACTTAGTCTCTCGAAGCCTCTCTAAAATCATCCTCCTGATCATTTCTTATAGGATATTAATATTCCGTGACTTTCATATACCATAATTTATTCAGCCATTCTCCAGATGATGAGCATCCATTCAGTTTCCAGTTTCTTGCCACTACAAAAAGGGCTGCCACAAACATTTTTGTTAACAAATATTTCACGGTAGAATGTATTATATAATAATGTTTGATCATTTTCAATCACTCAAAATGTTATGTTGCACCTGTTTATAAAGATGGGAATTTTGATACTTGCTCATCTATGCTAGGATCTTCCTTTTTTATTCCCTTTCTTCTAAGTTGACCTGCAAGAATTATAGTCACATGCTGCAGAAATTGTCTATACGACACATGGAATTCAGTCTAAATTTAATACCTACCACTAGTTACTGAGCTTATCAGATGAGTTCAATAGTCACAATAGTATTAAAGGAGAATTAATTGTAACAATAATTGGGATTCTTTGTCAGTTGGTAGATAAATAGGTAAAGGACATTCCAGTAAAATGGACCTGAATTAAGATGGTAACGGTATGAGTGAAAAGAAAGGGGCATATTTAAGAGATTTTGTGAAGGTAGCAAGACTTAGAAATCTATTACATGTGGGATAAGGGACAATGAGGGGCTAGGATTATGCTGATATTAGAAAGTTGAGGAAGATGAAAGATAATGTTCTATTCAATCAAATTAGTGGTTTGGAAGAGAGAATACTTTGAATGAATGAAGAATAACTAGTTTCATTTTATATATGTTCAGGTAAGGTGTTTCTGGGAAAAAAAACAGTCTGAAATATCTATTAAGCTATTGGTCATATGGGACTGAAGCTCAAGGAGTAATACTGTGGCTAGATATGTAGATCTGTGTCATATGTGCAAAGAAGATATTTAAACACATGGGAACTAATAAAGATAAATATAGAGAAAAAAATACTAGGGAGAAGAGAAGACCCAGGATACAACACAGGAAAACATGAATTTTTGGAGGTAGTGGTGATATGGCTGATAATAATGATATGTAATGTGTTTATATAGTATTTTGATGAATACTAAGCGTTTTGCAAAATATTTCATTTTTTTTCTTCACAACAACCCTGGGTGATAAGTGCTGTTATTATCCCCATTTTATAGATGAAGAAACTGAGACATATTAAGTGACTTGTCCTAGGTCGTATAATCTGTAATTTTCTGAGACTGGGATTTGAGTTTATACCTCTTTGTCTCCAGGTTTTGTGCTTTATGTGCTGTATCCCCTACTTACCTAATACAAATTACTTCTTCAATATTTCAAAGATTTGTGATTTCACTCATATACTTCTAAAACAAATTGCTATCTTTCTTTAATTTAGTAGGCAGTTTAATGAGTTGCTATGGACAAAACAAATTAAAAAGTGAAATTTAAAAAAAAAAATCCTTCCTTGATGGTCACCACTGCAATTTGCTGATGTGTCCAGACTTACTAGATGTACTTGAAAAGTCAGTCAATTGATCAATATGACACATAACATTTTAAAGTTTCCAAAGTGCCTCATTTTAGTCATCTATCTCATACTCAAAACAAAATAAAACAGAACAACCTGTAAGATAGCTTATATAGATAATATTTTTCTCATTTTTATATAAGAATATGAAAATTCTAAACAGTTGAATATCTTTCCTATATAATTAATACAGCATAATAAATAGAATTTGAACTCTGTTCCTTCTGATTCTAACTAGCCCATATTTAAAGATATTCCTTCTTATTAAGATATTTTAGAGTTAATTAACATAGGGTCAGTTCTATGCAAAGAAGATTCATCAAAGTAGAAGTTTAATAGACAAATCTATTACAAATGGTGACCAAACAAGAGATAGCAGAGATCATAAAATCTAAAACAAAACCTATGGATTATTCAGATTCTAAAAAAGCTAATATTAATTACAGTTGACACTAATAAAGCTCTGATATAAAGTATCAAAAAGGACTTAAAAAAAACATGTAAGGCTGAGGCCCATTCATCAACAGTATTAAAAAGAAATGAAAAAAAAAGTACTCAAAAGAAGAACTTTTAAACTTTTAAATGGCATTTGAAAAAAAAATGATTACAAATCATTTATAAGACTAAATAAATTGGCATATTCACAAAATAGTGAATGAATGACTGAGAGGTTATATAAAGATAGGCTCACTAATAAACAATTTTTGGTGGAATTGTCAATTACTTCATTAATTTTGAAAAATAATTTATAATCTTAGGAAAGTTATTTAGTTTTTCACATGTGCTGACCCAGTAATATCAGAAAGAGATTGAGCCAAAAGGCCCATATATCCTTAAATCATAAAATTTTTGTGATAGTAAAAGACTATCTGTAAAATTGGATGTCCAAGCAATTAGAGAATGGCTGAAAAATCTGTGGTATATGAATATGATAAAATATTGTGTATGAAGATATCAGAGAAACTTGGGAAAGTTTTCTTCAATTAGTCTATATCAGAGTAAATAAAACCAAGAGAAAAATACATATAATGATCACAATAATACAACATGAAAAAAGAAAAAAAATTCATGTTAATGTAATTACCAACTGAATAAGATATAAAGTTCTAGGCCTGGAGACAAGAAGACCTAAATTAAAATTGGGCCTTTAGACAGTTAGTAGCTGTGTGATCCTGGGTAAGTCATTTAACCTATGTCCACCTCAGTTTCCTCATCTGTAAAATGAGGATAATAATAGCATCTACCTTTCAAGATTCATATCAAATGAAATCATTATTATGAAGTGCTTGGAATGGTGTTTGCCAAATATTAAATGTTAGCTAATGAATAAGAACAATAAAAGTAAACATAAAATAAGTAATGATGAAGGATCCTTCTTTTTAATAGAGATAGTAGACTCTGTGTATAAAATAAGGCATATATCATTTGATGGGATCAATGAACCATGTTGTTTTCCTTTATAAAATATTTCTTTGTTACAAGAGATGTTTGGGGTTGGAGCAGTAGTATTAAGAAGTGACTAAAATATTTAAAAATAAAGCAAAATAAAACAAAACATCACAGACATCAGAATAATAATGTCAGAAGCGAGGAGACGGGCTGAGAAGGCTTCATCAAATGACATGTAAACTAGGTTTTGTAGGCAGAGAAGGACTTCTAGGTAGAAATATAGAGAAAGTCAGTTGAAAATATATAGAAAAATATGGGTGTAAATTCAGAATGCTGTAGAGGGTAGAGACAGTTTGAGGATTAACAGATACAGATAATTAAGAGATATATTATAAAAGTGTTTTTGTGTAATGGTGAAGTGAACATTAACTCATGAAGATTCAGAGATGAGATTTGAATCTTTGACTTCCTGACCTAAAGTCCAATTCTTAATCCATTATAATAATAGTAATAGTAGCTAACATTTACAATGGCATCTATTATACACCAGACGCTGTTTATTAAATGCTTTACAATTTTATGACATCTGATTCTCACAAATCCCTGAGAGGTAGGTACCATTCTACATTTTACATTTGAGAAAAGGCAGATAACACTTAGATGACATATCCAGGTCAAGCAAGTAGTAAGTGTCTGATAAGGGATTTGAATTCAGGCCTTATCGATTCCAGACCCAGTTCTTTGTCTAATGCAGTAATTAACTTCACTATAGTTATTTGTGTTACCAACACTTTATCATTGACATTTGGTTGTCATGTGACCCTGGGAAAACTACTTTCCAGAATTCCAGGCAACTCTAAGATTATAAATTGTAAAATATGTACTAAAATACTTTGGTATAAGACATTTCCTCACTGGAAGGTCAGACAACAATAAAATCACAGATCTATTGTTTACTATTTACCCATCCCTACTTACTCTGTTTACTTCTTGTCTATAACTATTTATTTTTTCTCTGTTTCTGTCTGTCTGTCTCGTCTTTGTCTGTCTGTCTCTCTTCCTTCCCTCCTCCTTTTTTATCATTTTCATGCCAGGGCTTAGGGGCTGGGAGTGACTCTACTCAAATAATGTGAAAGATATATTTGAACAGTTTACTAGATCCCAAGTTGCTTGAAGTTTCCTTTTTTATATCTCTACAGTGTCAAAGGTAAGGATGGGTCAGAAAAGGAGTTGAAAATATTGCTATATAAAAGTTAGTGAAGCAATGTGGGATTCATCACTTTGGTACTGATAATGAAGTTAAGACCATAGTGTTTGAGAGGTGAAATAACACTTTGAAATCAAGTGTATAGAACTACTTCAAAGATTTCACTGTACTCCAATCAAGCTCCTTCACAACTATATAGCTGCCATCACACCTATCATAGAACAATGCAAAGAAGACCCATTGATGTCAAATAGAAAACTCTCTTGATTGGTGAGAAATTATCTATGGTAGAAAGAAAGAAAAAATATCATCCACCTAAATTCAAAAAATCATCATTTGAACCTCTCTAAAACAAAAGGAAAAAAAGTTAAAAAGAGAAGGAAAGAGAGAAATAGTTTTTTTTTTTCATGCTAAATAGGATAAATTATATGACAAAGACAATACATGTATACATATCTATACGGTTATCTTACTGCACAAGAAACATCAGATCTAGAAAGAGAAGAAGAAAAAAACAACCTAAGGAGAAATAGTTTTTCAATGATAAAAAGCCCCAAGTGGAAAGCTACACCTTGTGAAGCACATATACAATGAATTGACTTTTGCCTCCAAAATGAATATTGCTAAATGGGGTAGATAGATCAGAAAACCAAGTTGGCCAGGACCAAAGATTTTTTGTTTGGTATATTTGGTAAGGAATTCCATTTGTTTATTTAAGATATCCCATGACCCCAGCATCTCTTTTTGTTAAACAAATTTGTGTACTTGAGCAAATTGCCTTATCAGACTTTGAATTTTAAACTGAATGAAAGGCTGCCAGATTCCCAAAAGCTACCAGGCTCTCTCACCACTTCTTTTTAGAGACTGGAGAGCCATGGATAATGTTTTTAATTAAAGATTCTTCTGTTAAAGGTTAAAATGTGTAATTAATAAGACAAGCTATTCAAATTCCCAATACTTTTCCCTAGAGGCCACCATGTATATAGAGTACCAGGCCTTGAGTGTGGGTAAGATGAGTTCAAAATTAGATTTAGACATTTATTGGTTGTATGACTCCAGGCAAGTTGCTTAACCACACTCTGCCTCAGTTTCCTCATCTATCAAATGACAGTCAAAAAAAAAAAAAAAAAAGAGTTTTTGTGAGAATCAAATGAGATAATATTTGTATAGTACTTAGTATTTCCTGGCTCATGACAAGTACTTAATTACTTATTCTTTCCTTCTTCTTCCCATTATAAAAGACTGCATAGGGAGAATTTCTAATTAGTCTACCTTTAAATCCAAATCTACAGTTATTTCAATAAAACATTTCTTCAGTCTTTGAATAGCTTGCTGCCCTTTTCTTCTCTTCTTTCTTACTAATCTCCAACTTTGCACAACCTCCATCTTCTTTCTCCTTACCTATTTTGGAGTTATAAGCCATTGTTAGAATAACCTGAGACAGCATGTCATAGACTTGGATTTGAATCCTGGTCTTATTACTATAACTATGCAAAATTAGGTATAGTTTTTTTGTTTGTTTCTTTGTATTGCTATATCACTATTTGACCTGCAATAAGCAAGTGACAATGTCAATTGATAAAAGAGAAGATTCAGGTATATAACATCTAAGGTTTCAGTGATTCTAAAAATTGTGATTCTTTAATTTCCATCATTTTGTAAAACTGTCAAGAACTCATGCTGACCAGGTGCATCAGAAATCACAAAACAAAAACAAAAACAAAAAACAAAAAAACAATCAAAACAGGATAATTTCAAAAGGGGGAAAGTACTGAGAGATCAGGAAAAGCTTCCCATAGGGAGTGACACATGAACTGAGCCTAGAAGGAAATGATGGATGCTCAGAGGCAGAAGTGTGAAGAATCTAGTCAAGGGTATATTAATCTAGTACAAGGATACATTAAGCACTTACCATGTGTCAGACACTTTGCTATACCCTGGGGATACAAACAAAAGAAGACAAATAGTCCCTGTGCTCTAGGAGCTTATTTTCTAATGGGAGAACAATACAAAAAAGAGAGCTGAAAAATAGAAGGGCCTGGTAACAAAGTTTAGGGAGCCAGAAGCAGAGCCTGGAGAAGAATGAGGAATGACAGACTTGAAATATTCTTAAAATAGAAATAATGGGAGGAAATAATTAATGGACTGAGAGGGAAGGATTATATTCTGGGCATCAGAGAAAGCCTGTCCGAAGGATTATAGTTTAGAGATGATGTCTTGACTTTAAAAAATAACCATTAAACCCATTTGAATGAAAGGTAGGGCACATGAAATGGTATGTGATAAATTAAAAATAGATTGCTGCTAATTTGTGAAAAGCTTTAATGTGAAATTGAGTTAAAGTTTTATCCTAAAGATAATAAAAAAACATGAATGATTTTTTTTTTTTTTCTGAGTCAATTGGGATTAAGTTACTTGCCCAGAATCACACAGCTAGGAAATCTGGAATGTCTTAGTCCAGATTTGAACTCAGGTCCTCCTGACTTCAGGGCTGGAGCTCTATCCATTGCACCATCTAGCTGCCTCATATATGAATGATTCTTAAACAGGAAAATAGTAGTTAGTTTTGTGGTTCAAGATTATTTTAACTCCTGATTAGGGAAGGGATTGAGAAGCAAGAGATTGTAATCTAGGAATCTAGGGACTTGTACCAATCAAGACAAGAGAAGATAGGACTTGCACCATAGTGGTCAATATGTAAGTGAAGAGAAGGATAAGGATAAAAGGAATCTTGTGGACATAGAATGGATATTATTTGTTGAAGCATCAGGAATGATCCAAAGCTTCAGTATTTACATATCATGATACCTTCAATAAATACAGGGAAATTTGAAGGAAGTATTTTAGTGTAGAATAAGTTAAATTCCATTGAGGACATTGATTTTGAGATATCTTTAAGACGCAATTGGAAGTTTCCAACTTGTAGGTAGATAATTTCTCCATGCATTAATTTAACACGTCATCTTTAACTCTTCCATTTCTTTTATCTCCTATTACTGGTCAGTTACTAGAATCTGTTCATTTCTTCTCCACAGTGTTCATCTTCTCTTTACTTAGATTGCTGCTGTTGTGCAATAGTTTTCCAGTTATATCTTTCTCTTCAATACTCCTTTTTGTAGTTTTCTTGGAAAAGATACTGCAGTGCTTTGTCATTTCCTTTCCAGCTCATTTTATATTTAAGAAACTGAGGCAAACAATTAAATGACTTGTCCAGGATGACACAGTTAGCAAGTGCTTGAAGCTGGATTTGAATTCGGGAAGATGAGTGTTTTCCAGTGCTCTACCCACTGTGTCACCCAGCTGTTCCATTTAGACTGCTACCACCTTAAAATTAGGGGCTTATCATCTCTCAACTCTTAAAAGGAAGAAACTTCTAGATTTTCCTGGTTCAATCCTTTCTTAAACCTGCCTGTCAAATGGGCAGGGGCCCTCCTCTGAAAAAATTCTATCTGACACAAAATGAGAGAAAAAATATTTTTCTTCACTTGATGGATGATTGCTACCTGAAACTTTCAGACATTGTCTGGAACGTTGCTTACATTCAAGATTTCCCAAAGCAGCCCCACTATAAAATATTGCCAATAATGGTGTATATTTTTACAGTCTAGTTTTGTCATGTTTCGAATGTGAATCTCTCACCAAAGCCATGTGAGGTAAGTGTGATATAATTATCCCCACTTTACAGGTGAAGAAAATGAGCCCATGGAGTTTAAATTTCTTGTATATGGTTATACTATTATTAAGTGCTAAGGGAAAGATTTGAAATTAGGACTTCTTGGTTTCAGCTATATTCCATGGTCTATGACTAAACAATATCCTTCCTCAAAGACTAAACTCCTCTACAAATTGTCTTAGAACAGTTTGGATGGATTACTTATTTGCTTATGTGACTCTAAAAGCATAATGTCAGACACTACCTCATAACACAGAGAGCAAAATTACATTTGAGGGATTTTCTTACTAAGTCCCAAACTCTTACCAAGACATCTGCAAGAATATATGAATAGAACCACAAAGCACACTGATATATTATCTTCCTATAAATGCATAATTTTCAATATTACAGAAGGAAGCCATTTTACTATTATAATAGCAAATTAACAATCTGAAAATGAGCAGCCATCAATCCTGAAGATTTATATAACTACTTAATCTCATATAGTTCCAAATATTAATACCTTATCATTATAATTCCTTCCTTAAAAATTGGTATGCTCACATACACATACGC